>CAUYON010162173.1:0-45372 GCA_963573935.1 Arctocebus calabarensis | reverse complement strand
CCTCTCCATCTCGGTCCCCCTCCCTCATCCCTCTCCATCTCTGTCCCCTTCCCTCATCCCTCTCCATCTCTGTCCCCCTCCCTGGCTGCAGAGACCAGGTGCCCACTGGGGTGGCACTAGTGTGGGTCATAAGAGAAGCCTGGATCCAGCAGGCCTCTGACACCCATGGAGCACATTTCTTTGTTAGGTTGGCTGGGCTTGTCCTGGTGTCATCCTCCCTGCTCTGAGGCCCATCGAGCTTTGTCACTTACTGTTTATGTGGTCACCTCCTGAGGACACATTATTGGTGAACAAGAGAACACTGCATTTAGAAACAAACATTGAAATTGTAAGATAAAGACTGCCTCTATTTCTGCAATTTGAACCTCAGTCTGTCAACCCCAGTGACCCAGTGTGGCCTCCCTGGCACTGGATGTGGTGGTGAGAAGTTGGTGGGAGTAGGCAGAGCAAGGTCAGGGGCACCAGAGCAAAGGGCTGTTAAGATGCCAAATAGTAGCCCAGCTGCCACACTTACAGGGTTCCTATGGCCAGTTTTCACAGACTTGCAGATGAAATGTCTGAACCTTACTTTCCAGGAAACATAAGCAAAAACTGTACAAGTGATGGGTGGTCGGAGATATATCCAGATTTCATGGATGCCTGTGGCTACAGTGACCCTGAAGATGAAAACAAGGTAGGCTGGGGACATGTCTCCCCCTCAGCAGAGGTGGACGATTCTATTCCCAGTTCCTAGGGGTCACTCAGCTTCCCTCACCCAAGCAGCTGGGTGTTCTCCAAATTAGGCAAAGTCTCTATTTCAGCTCTGCTACCTGGCATTTGGAATTACTGTTTCAAACTACAGTTCGGTACCTATTTTTGGAGGCAGGAAAGGACACACTTTCTTAACACTGTCAGTGTGTCTAAGGATGGGACAGAGACACCCGGGGTGGGCTCCAGCTGCTCAAAATTCACATTCCTGCCAAGTCCTGCTCCTTCTGCATTTTGGTTTCTTCATTCCTATTAAGATTTTGCCAGAATCTGGACTGTTGAGAAGCCACCCTGAGCCTGCAACCAGGGATGTTGTATGTGCAGTCGTCTTCAGGGAGGAGTGGGCCTGCCCTTGGTCTGTTCTTAGCGGGAGGTGGCAGCTGGTGACTCACGTGACTTTCAGGCCCTCCTGTCAGGCCTGTGGGAACTCAGGGCATAGTTTTCCAGGATAGTCACTGGCATTAGTGTTCTTGTCCCAGGTGTGTCCAGCACCCTCAGCAGCTTAGAACCAGGGAGGCTTGGACATAGGAGAATACCAGCCAAGACTATGCTAAAACACAGTCTTTCACATCTCCACAGCCTGTCTAACTTCTCCACATCACTAAACCTCTGCCCTGCTAATTTGGGGATTTAATCACATTCTATTCCCTTTCTGAGGGTGTCCGTCCTGCACGAATGGCTCTGCAGGGGCTGTTTCCTGGTCGTTCCTTTGTTTGTGCTTCTGGTCCCACCACTAGCGGACCACATATGTCTTTCTAGCAACAGAAACTCGGGTCCAAGCTTTGGGAGCCGTTACCCTCCACGTCAGGGACTGTCTGGAAGCTGGGTGGATGCTGCTTACTATAGCCAGCACCCTCTCAGAGAGGGTACGGGGATCTGACTCAGAACCTGCTCACAGCCCAGACTTGTCCTGTGACCTATGGACTTTCTGAGTAAGACATCAGCCCCACAGGAGGACTGAGCAAGGGGATGGAGGTGCTGGGCCCTGCCCTGAGCACCCTCAACTCCTACCCAGCATGGGACAGGGATTGGAAGGCTTGGCATGACCTTTTCCCATCCCTCCTGTCCTGGTGTCATCCTCCCTGCTCTGAGGCCTGTAGAGCTTTGTCACTTACTGTTTGTGTGGTCATCTCCTAAGGACTCACTATAGCAATCCCAGACTGGGCTGCTGGGCCATAGTCAGACCTTTTCAGGAGCCACAGAATCCATGGAGTCTTGTAGTCCAGAGGGTCCAACATCCCATTAAGACCACAGATGCCACAGGAGGGACCCTCTCCTGAGTCCCTCGTAGGTGTCTAGGAGGCAGCAGGACATGCACTGGTGGGAAGTGGTGCCCTGGGACTTGTGGCCTTACCCAGTGCTGTGTATACCCAGGAGAGGTCTCCTATTGTTCCCTGGAACCTCTGTTCCTCCACCATCAGTGGTGACCTGGGCTCGCCCCAGGAAGTGAGAATCGAACACTAGCCACGGCCACAGCAGCTACCTCCAAGCCTCTCTCCATTTCCTACCTTTGCAACTGGGGAGCATTCCCAGAGACACTGTCTGGGCATCTCTCTGGTCATTTGGTCCTTCTAAGAGGCTGTGACTGTATCCTGCCTACTCAAAGCAGAGACTCCAAGATCCTCCAAGGGTTTTTTGTTCAGTCTAAGAAACTATTTTTCTTCTTAATTAAACATCTCAGAGATTCTGCAAAAATCATAAAAGCATATTCCCTACTAACATATTAGATAGTCAGAATATTTTTATATGAGAAAATGATGGTACCAAACCAAAACAAATAATTTTTCTTCCTGATTACAGTTTCTACTTTTTGAATACTTTGAATCCCTGTTTGTTCTAGGGACTTGTTCCAATGATGAAATGACAGCATGTGACACTCCAGATGTCCCAAGCACGAGGATGGGTGCTAGGTGGCCACTGGCAGGCATGGGCTGTCCAGGTCCAGGTGTCCCTGCTGGAGTGTGACTCCCGAGGGGCTCATACCTCATCTCATCATGGTCTCACTTTCTTCACAGATTTATTATCTTTTTAATTGGATTTCCTGTCACCACATCACCAAATCCTGCTGTCCCATTACATATGCAATCCTTGTTGGTTTCACAGTTAATTAATTCCAGAAGAACCATTTAGCTCCTGGAACAGCCACAGGCTTAGTTCCCTGTGTGAGGTCAGAAGGTATTCTTTCCTAGGCAGTGGAGTGGATACCCCAGAGGGCCTCTCATAGCTAAAACATTTTGGGCCAAGGAGCCCCAGGATCCCTGTGGGGTGGGACTATGGCCTTTGCCTGGCAGTCACATCCCAGAGCAGGCTGGCCCACCAGGGGCCCCTCCTGTCACCAGCTGCCACATCTTCCCAGTTTTTCCCAGAACTTCCACATAATTCTTCCCAGTCTATGTTTTTCCTCCCAGGACAGCTGTCAGACATCACCCCTTAGTATAGGGACATTTTCACTTCAGGCCTGGTGCCCTTTCATCACTGAGCAAAGGTTGATCACTACCACCCTGCAGGTGGCACCAGCCACTTTTCTCTCCTGGTCCTCATGAAGCTTCTCTGGAAACTGGCTGGTCTCAAGTTGGGCAAACATCACATCAAGGTACTTGGGCTCACCACCACAGGAACTCCCTACCCTGCTAGGTGGTGCTGAATGGTGAGGCTGCAAAACAGAAACAGAGACACAAAGATGGCAGCATGTGAGCTAGCCTGATACGGGCTCTGCTGGTCCCCCCCTCCCTGCTCCTCGGCCTAGAGTGGGGTTCTGCTAGTCTCTCCTTCCAGCCTGGAACAAGGCTCTGCTGGTCCCTCCCCCAGGTCTGAAACAGAGCTCTGCTGGTCCCCCGGCCAGGGGCACATATCTGTGGGTCTCCTCATTCTGCAGGTTCTGACTCAGGGGTCCCAAGGGCCAGAGACTCTGCATCTCCCGTGAGTCCCCAGCTGGAGTCAGAGCCTGGAGTCCTGATGTGAGAGGCCAGAGCCTTAGTCTCAGACCAGGGCCTGAGTCATTTACTGAGGCTCCCCACCTCACATCCCACTGCTGCTCACACCCAGAAACCTAGTGCCATGCAGAGAGTGGCTTAAATCACTGCTCAATCTCCAAAAAGCTCCTGTCCAAGCTTATGTTTCTGGAAACTTAGGGCATTAGGAGGAACGCTTCTGTCAAAAGCCTGAGCTGCCCCTAGAAACCCAATGGGTTTGGGAATTTTACTTCAGTGGTTAGAAGCTTCATCATGGCCACTGACAGGAGAGCACAGACAGGTTTGATTGTGGGATACAGTTGAATCTCTGAGACTCCCAGCACTTTGCAGCTGGCATGTAGCTCCAGTCAGAGGTGGCAGGGCATGGTATGCGAGGCGCACTGGACTGGTGGAGAGGTGTCCACTCCGAAAGGGCTCCTGCATTGTATATTTGCTGCTGTAGTTCTTGGAGAAAGAGCACTTCTGCTAAATTTAGCCTCTGGTTGGACTTGGCACTCAGCCTCTCCATGCATCAAGAGGACACATTTCTTCCATATTATGCCGTATTCCTAAAATATTGCTGCACTCTGCTCTCAGCACTCAGACCACTGTGACAGCTCTGGCCTTCCTGTAGCTCCCAGCCCTGAAGGCAGTGCTATAACCCAGTGCTTCTGGAGAAGCTCCTTCTGCTCACCTCACCTGCCTCACTCAGCCCAGCTTCCCTGGTCTGCTACTGGAGTCAGGCAGAGACCCTCCTAGAAATGCCCCAAATCACCACCTAGGAGACCACAAAGACGCTAAAGGGCATCAGACCACCCAGGAGTTGTGACGTGCTTCTCCGGACAACTTTGTTCAGCTTCCAACAGTTCCTAGGACAGTGAGCTCCTGTCTTTCACATCGATGGCATAGGGAGCCTGTTGTGGTTTCCAGGCCATGCTCAATGCCAACCCGTGGGAGAGTAGGCGACTCTGATGATGAGAAGGGACTCCATGTGGAGCCCGTTCAGCAGCCAGCAGGGATGGGACTGCAGAGGGGGCACTGAGGCTGCCCTCAGGTTCAGGCAGAAATCTGGCCACACACGGAAATGTGATCTAGATGTCCTCTTGCTAGTCCTCACCCAGGTCTAACTGAACTGTGCATAGGGTGCTGAGTACTTCCCAGATAAATGGATGAGTCTTTTCTAGGCAAGAGGAGAGACGTGCACCAGAAAGGGGGATAAGAAGGAAAATACACAGAGACACGGGGCCCCCATAGGGAAAACTAGAGTTGGTGTTATCAGGAAAAGGCAAAGGGGCTCAGACATTGGCAGGGTGGGGACAGAGGTGCCAGGCTCTTCTCAGAGAGGGTCTCCTGAACGCTAGTGGCAGGGTGAGCTGTGGCCACAATATGGATTCTCACAGACCACACAGGGCTGGGTCCTGAGAGGTCTGTCCTGTGCAGCCTGGGCAAGCATTAGCCCACCAGCTCCTCCGAGCCAGGGAGGCCCCTGTCCCACTGCTGCCTCTGTGGGGGAGACAGACGGAGACAGGTGAGCAAGGCCGTCCTGCTGAAGACTTAAGGGCCAGCGTCATCCCGCTGCTCTGCAACAGGCACCATACAAACCTCAGGCCCTGAGATAACCGAAGACAGTAAAGGACACAGCGCTAGTCTCACTGGCTGGCAGGGGCTGCTGAGGAAGCAGAGGGAAGGTTTGCAGAGTCACCGCTGACCACGTTGGCACCATCAGGAGCGTGGCTGGCGACTGGCAGGCAGCTCCAGTCCACAGTGGGTACCTGAGGGACGCCACACTGAGCCCTTTCCCTTCTGAAGCCCTTTCACTCTATTTTCTACTTTTCCAAAAGTAAGAAGATACTACTTTAGAATTTAAATAAAATCATATTTTAAGTCCTAAAAACCCACTTAAATTTGTATCAGGTTTGTCTTTTGACCCTGGACTTTGACAGGACGATAAGGAAACTCTATTGTTACATTCTCTGCAGTGTCTTTTTTAAAACCTATTTTGAAGTGAGTGAGTTGCAAGACTCACATGAGAGCCCCAAGATCCTGAGTCCCCTTTGCAGCAGGTGAAGCTGGCTTGCTCCCTCCTCCTTCTGTCCTCCCTCCGCAGACAGGTGCAACCACTGGAGAGGCGGCTGCACAGCCAGTCTCACCCCTCCTCAGAGCAAGGCTGTCCTCAAGTAGCCTCAGTACTTCATCAAAGATAGGATTTTTTTTTTTTTTTTTTTGAGACAGGGTCTCATTCTGTTACCCAGGTTGGAGTGCTCCAATGATCCTCCTGCCTCAGCCTCCCAGAGTGCTGAGAATACAGTTGTAAGCCACCACACCCGGCCAGAATATTTAACATTTTTACAATGCTATTGCCTAATCCAGTTTCGTCAATTCTCCCAACAGTGTTTTTGAGGCATTTTTTCCAGGGCAGGATCCCATGTTCTTTGGCTATCGTGACGTCCAGGCTTCTTTAACAGGGAACATTCTTGTCTTTGTCTTTCATGCCATCAATGCTTTTGAAGCTCCCCATGCCTCTTATTTCGGGGGGGGGGGGGTGTCTTTGTGACAGCTTCATGTGATTAGATTAAAGCAAGGTTGGAGTACATTGGGCAGCAGAGCCAAGGTACCCAGGCCCTGGGCAACTACCTTTTTGTCCATTTGCTCGATGCAGGAAATAAGTCTCAGTGGGATAAATAGTGCCAAAATGTGGCTATTTCTGTACCTCAGAAATATCATATTTGGAATTTAAATGAAAATCAATTCTTTCTCTGACCTTGAGATTCTAGGAAAAGGAGCACTTATAGTAGCTCCTTAAAGAAGGTTTACAGTGGGGAGGTACAGAGTCAGAGCCACAGGGTCAAGATGCAGGGTTGCAGATCCTGCAAGGTGCAGGATCAGGGTGACAGAGTCATGATGCAGGGTCAGGGCCGCAGGGTCTGGGCATAGGGTCAGGGTGACAGGGTCAGGATGCAGGGTCAGGACCTCAGATGAGGGCCGCAGGTCAGGTGCAGGATCTGGGCACAGGGTCAGGATAGGGTCAAGGCCTCAAGGTCAGGGTATAGGGTCAGGGTGACAGGGTCAGGGCACAGAATCAAGGTTACTATTTGGTGTCATAGCAGACAGCCCAGCTTCATGCTCAAGCATTCTCACTTGGATGATGACACCACATTTTTCCTTGGGAATCGTCCCTTAGTCAAAATAGGCACAGAGGATACACCTCAGACTCCCAACGTGCTTTGCAGATGGAGCAGTTCCCATCCCCATCTCTCACCTCAGATTCTTGAGTTCCCATACCCAGAGCCACTCTGCACTGGGAGGCCTGAGGGCTGAGCCTTCAGTGGAGGGAGGTCGTCATTTTTGTGACAAGTAAGACTTTTCCACAGTCTCCTCTGGGTAAGGGAGGGGGTCTCCTTACTTTGGGCAAGTCCAGGAATGGAGACTTTGCAAGTCAACACCCACAGCATAGCCAGGAAGGCTCCTCCCTGAAGCCCTCTAGAAATGTCCTCAAATCAGGACAATGGAAAAAAAAAATTGTCCAAAGAGTGTTTTCCCTGGGAACAGCCTCTGAGAAGACAGATGAGACCAACCTCCTGCGCTGATGTTTTCAGTCCCAAATCAAAAGAAAGTAAATAAGCGTACAAAGGTCCTAAGTCCAAATTGCTTTTGTGAAAAATATATATAATACACTTATCTTCACTTACCTCAGGTAACTGCCAGGGTTCCAACAAGAAATATTTTCTATAGCTGTAGTACCCCCACTCGCCCCCACAAGACTTTAAGTCTTGGCTTGATGACATCTCTACCTTGGATGGTCACATGCAGAGAAGGACAGCTCCTCCAACCTGCCTGGGCACCCCCAGGTCACTGGCTGTCCCTGGAGAGGCTGTGGATAGCACAGTCATAGCCTGGGTCCCAAGCACCACCAAGTTAGAGAGGAGTGGACAGGCCACCTGGGCACTGAATCCTACAAGGACACCAGACTAGTTGGCAATTTCTTCAGGGTTGTTTGATAATGGAGGCTTTGTAGCCAGAATGGGTCAGAACACCTTAGTTTAAAAGGGGAAGAAATGAACATTCAAAGACAAATCTTTCAAAGGGCAACAACAGGCCCAAATTTGGAAACCCACTTACCCTTTCATTTTGAGGCAAACACCCTAGAAGAGAGGGCAGAGGAAAGAGACAAAGAGCAGCTGATATGGGGCCAGAAAAGGCCAGTGGATCTAGCAGAACAAGAGGGGACCTTTGGGACCCTGGATGGGGCTTTCACCTAGGGAGGAAATGCCCTGGGGGGCATGGAAGGAGGAGAGGTATCCAGACGATGAGAAGGGCAGAGGAGGGATGGGGGCTTGCAGTGCATTCCTGGAGATTGCAAGGTGGATCTTCTAGAGATCAATTTCAGATGGATGAGGGGTTCCTCAGCACAGCTAGAGGCAGCAGACTTGGGAGGGAAGAGGCTGGGCACAAAGAGAGGCACATTTACAAGTGAGGAGGGCTCACGGTCCCTTCTACTTGATGACAGTCACAGGTTTCTGGATGAAGCAAGAGGAGGGACAGCTTGGGACCCTTGCTGGGTGAGGGCCAAAACTGACCCAGGAGAGGGTGTAGAGGCATATGACATTCCGGTCAAAGTTTGGTTAATATTCAATGGTTTTATTGTCCCATAAAGTCAACCTTAGTTCCTTCAAACTGTCTGGAGATAAGGAATCTAAGATTGGATTTACAGAGGCCTCTCCAGTGTAAGCAGCCAAGCCAAAGCCTCTCCAGCTGTGTCTTGTCACAGGGCAGTCAGATTCTTACTAAACATGTGCAAATACCTGTATTGCCCTGAAAATAAGTTGCTCACTCACAGCATCTGAATTCAGGAAAGGCTAAGTAAGGAGAAAAAGATAAACACTCCATTTTGTTTAGAATAGTATACTTTACCAAATTACTTTGTGTTATGGATAACTTAAGAGAAAGAGATTCTTTAAATATAGAAAACAAAACTCAAACAGAAAGTCACAATCATAATCGCCCTCCCTACCCCTCCCAGTCTCCTGCAGCTGATCCTGGCTCTGCTCCATCTCCCATCAGCCATTTTATGAACCCATCAGTTTCTCATCAGAGTTTTGGCCACTTTTACCCTGTTCAGTAGTGTGATCTTAAAGTTACCCAGAGCTGTGCTTGTCATTATTGTTCTTCACATTTTTAATTACAGCTTTAATTGCAGAAGCTTTAAGCATAAAGAGTCTATTGATAACAAAAGACTTATAATGGCCAGATTATGATCAGAATTCATAACAACTGAAGATATTAATATTAATATCAGCTATTAATAACAACTTAAGATAGTAACTAGTGTTATAATTGACAGCATGATCCCAGGATATATCAGATTTCCAGGAATTTCATACAATTTGGGGAAACTTACATTAATAACATATATCCATACAGATACAACCTAAAGAAGATAGCCGTCACCTTTCTGACAAGGTTTCCCTTGCAATTTAACATATCAAACAATCCTAAGTAGCTTCACCTCTGCTTGACAGTTTTTTTCCCTTGCAAATACATCTACTCAGTTTAACATTTTCCTAGGGTGCTCTAGAAAATCCCAAAATTAGTTTGAAGTAAAAAAGACTTCATTTTAATTTGGTTTGGGGAAGTTCTTCAACAATTTCAAAAGATTAAAAACACTTGATGAAAAGGTTCATAGGTGGTTATTTGCTGTGATTTAAATGTGTCCCCAAAATTTCATATGTTGGGAACGTAATCTCAAATCCATATGTTGATGGCATTTGAAAATGAGGCCTTTTAGAGGCAATTAGGGTTATAGAGGTCATCAGGATGACCCTCATGATGAGGCTGGTGGCTTCATAAGAAGAGGAAGCAAGACCTGAGGCCCTGCTCTGCCAGGGATCACACAGTCTGAAGACCTCACCACATGCAAACTTGACCTTGAATTTCCAGCCTCCAGAACTGTGAGAAGCAAATTTATTTTCTTTATAAATTATCCAGTCTCAGGTATTTAGTTGCAGCGACAGAAAACAGACTAGGACATTATTTGTTTGACAAAAATGACAAAAGCAAATAAAGTTACATAGTTGTTTTAAGAAAAAAACCTTAACATTAGGCTCGGCGCCTGTGGCTCAACGGGCTAAGGCGCTAGCCACGTACACCTGAGCTGGTGGGTTCGAATCCAGCCAGGGCCAACAACAATGACGGCTGCAACCAAAAATGGCCAGGCGTTGTGGCGGGTGCCTGTAGTTCCAGCTACTTGGCAGGTAGAGACAGGAGACTGCTTGAGCCCAAGAATTGGAGATTGCTGTTAGCTGTGATGCCACAGCACTCTATCCAGGGTGACAGCTTGAGGCTTTGTCTCAAAAAAAAAAAAACCTTAACTTTAGTAATCAAAGGTTTGATAAAGAAAACATATTACTCAAAAACCAAAGAAAAATCTTTCACATTCTCTTATCAAGAGCAGACCAATGCATCCATAAAACTTTGTCCTTTTAACAAAGAGAAGACCAAATCCTAGTTTTGTATCAGTGTATTTTGATATTAAAGCACGCTTTTAAAACTCTTATAATTTAATTTTAGCCATCTTTTTCACACAAGATTCACATTCTCTCTCTGCCTCTATATCTCTCTCTCTCTCCTTTCTGTATATGTCAGGTAACTATTACACTAGCATTCTGTAAACTGGCAAATCTATGAATGAAGTTTTTAGTGTAGCATAAGACAGACTCAAATATCTTCAGTTACACTGTGCAAAAGTCAATAAACTTATGTTCAGCACGGTGTTTCAGTATTTTATTTAGATTTATATTGATTTAATTCATTTTTCTTGCTGAGAATCTTTGTAACCTGCAGATAATTTGACCAGTAATAAATGTTATATATACCTCTGCATTTTATCTAATACTGATAATTCTAAAAGTTTAGTTTTTCTAAAGCTTCTTTTTTTACTAAACCAACATTCTTCTTATTTACCAAAGATTACCCATACCCACATCATGTGAATTTAAAAAGCATTTGGGTTAACTCCTATTTTTCTGAGACTTTAGGAATACTGAACTTACATAAGTGCTATTTTTCTTGAAGCCAATTAAATAGAATTCTTTTACATATTATAATTTTGGCAATGCCATCTGGAGGTAAAAAATATCACTCATACAGAATATCATAAACATACAGATATACGCAAACAGAGATCTTATAGTTTTCATGTTAAAATTTTAGTCACATGTCAGGTACAATAATACAAACTTTGCTGGTTTAGAAAAGAATAGCTGGATTTAAACTGTTTCTGGAAGATGAAATAAGTTGAGGTAATCTAAGATGGATAAAGATTTTTCCTTTGCACATCATAAGGGTTCTTTAGAGAATCATTTTGTATTTTAGAAGCTTACATGCAACACAAGGATGCATCCCATTGTCTCTACGAAGCTCAAGAGCCTCTCTTCCCAAGGGCTCCCCTATGCTGGACTACCTCATCTAAGTTAATGGTAATTAACTCCCTAAGTGGTAATGGTAATTCCAAATTATCGTTCTTGAAATTCACCCATTTTTCCAAAAAGGCGCAAGATCCTAGTCCACAGCAGATTTGGGGCCAGGCCAAACCCATATTTTCCATGAGTTCCCTGAGACCCCCAAGGTATGAGGGGCTGCTCTGAGACAGACACGGACTCTCTTCCCACTTCCACACAGAACTCAGCGACCTCCCAGAAGCCTCAACTGAGGCCTCTCTGTGAATAGGCCTGCTCAACACTATTGAGAGCAGCACTGGGGCCTGGACATGTGACCCAGGACCCTTGGTGGGTGCGGAGGGCTCCAGGGATCCCTGGTGTTGGCTTCTGGCTACTTGAAGCCTCAGGTTTACCAGGCCACTCAGCTCCCACTTCTGACACCAGAAGAACTGGAAAAAGAAAATTCCAAGTTTTACTTGATACAAATATTTTATTGAATGAGAAATAAATTGTTTAAAAACAGGGACACGGCTCGGCCCCTATAGCTCAGTGGCTAGGGCGCTAGCCACATACACTGGGGCTAGTGGGTTCAAACCCAGCCTGGGCCTGCCAAACAACAATGACAACTACAACAAAAAAATAGCCAGCCTTTGTGGCGGGCACCTGTAGTCCTAGCTACTTGGGAGGCTGAGGCAAAAGAATCGTTTAAGCCCAAAAGTTTGAGGTTGCTGTGAGCTATAATGCCACAGCATTCTACTGAGGGCAAAATAGTTGAGACTCTGTCTCAAAAAATAAATAATAAGCACAGGGAGACTGAAGAACAGACAGTGGTTAGCGTCTGTGGTGAAGGTCACAGTGAAGGTTCTGTACTGTGGAAGAGGAGAGCACAGTTATCACAGATCAGGTGAGTTACTGAGGCTGTGACTGGGTCCTTCCAAAGACAAAGAGCTTCATTTACAATCTAAGTGGGGTAAGGGGTAAGGAGAATTTTACTGAGCTGAGTGTAGGCCATTGACTTAGAGAAAAGTCAGTTCTGGCCTCTATTTTTACTTTTTTTTTTTTTGCAGGTTTTTTTTGGGGGGGCCAGAGCTGGGTTTGCACCTGCCACCTCTGGTATATGGGGCTGGCGCTACCCTTTACTTTTACTTAGATGGTGTAATGGAAGCTTCTAGGCTTTCAAAAGGATTGGTACAGACCATGTGTAGAAATTCGTAATGTAAAATAACAAGTGGGTGGTTTGAATTTTACTACAACCTGCCTTCTCCAGAAGCCAGACTGGTACAAAATGAGCTACATAACGCAAACACAGAGTCAAATGTTCACAGACAAATGGAAGCTCCTGTCCCAGTCACCTGCCTTTCCACAGGTCCATAAGCATCCAGGACACCGAGAGTATTTACAAAATCAGAGGTACAGACTGCACTGCAGTCTCCCTACACACTCTTTGCTCTCTGGAAAACAAGTTCTTATAGACCACAGATTCCTATAGGTCACAGAATGATTTTTAGTGGAATTTTATCTTAGCCTGTTCTTGCTGCTATAACAAAATACCACAGATTGGGTGCTTATAAACAACAGATTTATTTCTCACAGTTCTGGAAACTGGAAGTCTAGGAGGCAGATTTTGTGTCTGATGACGCCTGTTTCCTTGTATAGGGCATCTTCTCATTATGTTCCCACATGGGGAAAGGGTGAGGCAGCTTCTGGGGTCTCTTTTATAACATGAAGGCGCTTATCCCACCCTGAGGCTTCACCTTCACAAGCTCCTCACCTCCAAATGCCATCACCTCAGGGGTAAGGATTTCAGGTTATGAATTTTATGGGAACACAGACTTTTAGACCATAGCAGATATTTTATCCTAATAACCTGATTGAGTCAAAACTAAATATTAGAATTACTAAACCATTCACAAGGTGTTTTCTTAATATCTTATTTTAATTAATAAATTTTAGTATAAATGTCAAGTTACTGGGGAAAAGGATATGAATATTTTTCATGCTCTTGATCATATACTGTGAAATGATTTTTACAAAAAGATATGCCAAATGTATATTCCCACCAGAAATATATGCAGATGCCCATTTAGCTGATACTCTCACTGTCTTAGTTGGGGCTGCTATATCCAAAAACCTTTGTCTAGGTAGTTTATAAATAACAAGTTTATTGCTCACAGTTTTGAGGCTAAACTGTACAAGATCAAGGGGCTGCAGATTTGAGGTCTAAAAAGGCTTGTTCTGGGCTGCAAGGATGGTGACTTGCTGAACTCACATGGTGAATAGCCAGTCAAGCCTCTTTTATGAGAGGCTTGATCCCAGGTCCTGATCCTAGTCCTGAGGACAGAGCGCTCATGACCTAATCACCCTTCAAGGGCCTACCTCTTACTACCATCACCATAAAGGTTAAATTCCAACACATGATTGTGAACAGATAGGAACTACAATGTATATTCAGGCCACAGCACTCACCAACACAAAGTTTTATATTTCAACTACCACCGATTTTATGGGCATAAAAAGATATAGTATTTTAATTATATTTTCTTGATTTAACTTTTTTTAACAGTTTAAAAATTTCCTAGGTTTATTATTAATTTATTTTTTGTTTAATTCTGTCTTTTCTGCCAGTTTTTCTGTTGGAATGCTTTCCCTTCTTATAGACGGGAAGAGCTCTTTATCTACAAGAACATTTCCCTTAATTGTTACAAGTATTTTCTCCTGTTGATCTTCAACTGTAAGATATATTTGGTAATGCAAATAGAATCTTTAAAAATCTGTCCACCATTTATTTTATGGCCTCTCCCTTTGCTTTTCTACTAGGCCTTCTGTGGTGTAGGAGCAGATTGCTGCCCAATCATCTGTATTTTCTTTTTATTTTATGAATATTTTTACAGAAACTCTCTAATTCACTGAGAATTTATCAGTAACTCTAGCAAATAAGAACAAATGTTTTCACCAGTTCTCCCAGAATCACATTGACTTTCCTGCCCCTTCTCTGCTGCATGAAACCTACCTCCAGGGCCTCCTCACACTTGGAGACCCCTTCCTGAGTAGACAGCCACGTCCTGTCCCCCACTGAATATCCATGCCTTGTCCTAGCCTTTATTCTACCATCAACCCCAGAACTTGTGTCCTCCCCACTGTGACTCTCACTGTCGCTGTAGGGGAGCAGCGTCCTCGTCCTCAGGGGCAGCTCTGTACCTTTTGCTGACGGTGTTCTCTGTTGCTCCAGGAAGTGCTTCCGTTTCTGAGCTTTATGCCCAGACGTGTCCTGTGAATTTTCTAACTAGCTGTTTACCATTTATGTGGCTGTTTTGAATGAGACCTAATTCCATTTACTTGATAGTTTTACTGATTATTTCTGTTGTCTTTTCTTGATTTCTCTGGGTGTGCACTTACCCCACCCATAAGAGCAGTTTTGTTTCTTCCTCAATAAATAGAAAATTTTTATTTTGCATGTTTCACTTTATTGGTTAAAATTTGGAAGATATTTTGGGGAGGGAACAGTGGTGGATGTCCCTGACTTTAACAGAGAAACACCCAGGAGGACTCCGATGGGTCTGTCGGCCCTAAATGTGCACAGGGGCTTGAGTGCAAGTTTTCTGGAGAAAAGTTCATGGTTTTTCTAGACAGCAAATAGCTCCACAGCCCCAAAAAGGCTTAGGACACGTTCCCGGGCCAGCTTCAATCACAGACAGCACTATCTGCGCCCACATGAGTTGTTCCAACTAGTGAGTCCTAAGAAGCTCCATTTATTGAGGAAATAAACAAGGGTGAGTGAATATCTGTTGAGATGAACATTTTTTCATATGGACATAGTATGTTGTATTAATTACGTAGCATCTTTTCATACCAGGAAATCTCCTTGATTGAGGTTTGTGTATGTTTTTAATGTACTTATAAGTTGATTTTATTATATCCTAGATATTTTATTTGGGGTTGTCCCTTTTGTATTTATAAGTGAAATTAGCCTGTGATTTTTGTTTGCTTCTGATGTTTGTCCCAGTGTGATGTCTGGTTTTGACCACAGGCTCATTCTTGGTTTATAAATAAACTGTTATGCCTTTTCCCCACTCGTTCTTATGTTCTGGGACAGTTTTTCTTCCCAGGAGTAACTTGTTCCTTAAAAATTAAAAAAAACTCACTTCTAAAAACTACTAGATTCACTGACATTTTTATAGCTCATATTTCACTGACTTTTAAAAAATGCCTTTCTGGCTATTGATTATTTTTAGATTTTCTTTAAATCTGTTCTGGTAATATTTGCAGCCCCAGAACATTACTCATTTCTTTGAAGTTTTGACCTTTCTAGCACAGACCTATACCTTACACTTTCTTCAATTATAAATATAAAATATATTTCTCATCTTTTTCTTGCTTTGATATTTTATAAATATTCCTATTAGGTTAGTCTATATAAGAAAAAACTTTGTGGCTTATTGTAAATCTGAGCATTTTCTAACTTATCCTGATAAATACCCACTGAGCGTTGCTGTGTGGCAGCAATGTTCCAGGGCCAGCAAGGCACTCATCCTCACAGGCCTGCCCTCCTGGGGGAACTGGCCTTCCAACTTTCACCCTTGTGATTGATTCATTCAGCCAACAAATGTGTAACAATTCTCTGCCTTGGTCTAGGCAACATCACTGTACCTTTTGTGGCTATTTTACATATTAGGAATTGCAATTAACCAAAAGACTTGGGAGAGCACAAGTCTCTTCATTCTTGGATCTAGAGTTAAAGAGAAAACCCATCACACCTTTTCTCCATGAACAGTCTGATGCGCACAGCTGCATGTCATGGCTGAACTCCCCTTCAGACTGGGAGGAGGCCTGGCCCTGAAACAGGTTGGGCATGGACACCGATCTGAAGACTCCGAGGAGCAGAGCATCCTCAGATTGCAAGAGAGGCCACGGAGACCCTCAGAACCAGGTTCACTCTGAAGCTCCCAAAGGAGACAGGAGCAGTCTGAAGGGAAGGATTCTGAGGAAAACACTCTTCACAGGCCTTGCAACCACTCAGCTGGTCCAGCCACCCCAGTGACAATAAGTTTAACCTGCACCCAGCAGAGCTCTGGCCTCATGGCTCCCAGGTCTCAGGAGTCACACAAGGCACCTTCCTCTTGGTGGGCAGTTCACACAGCAGGGGTATAGCTGGTAACACCCGTCAATGTTGGGAGCTAGATGTCTCTGTACTTGAGGAAAACACACTATATTATTGGGCTGGGTGTTTTCTGGGGATGCCTAGGCAACTCCCCTGAGATCCAGAGCTAGCAGCCTCTTCCAGGCCGGTTCAGACAGGACAAGAGGGGCACACCAACCTGAGAATGTGCCCTCCCACCTGGCAGCCGTTCTGCTCAGCCATAAATCATTGTTCAGTGACCTTGGCAGGGCCTTGGCTTCTTGTTGGCAATTACAAGTGACAGAGCTAAATCCCGACCTTCTCTCTGGCTTTTTGACAGGATCTTGGCCCCTCAGAAAGAACTCAAGGTCTTGCAAATGTTTCTTTGCAAAGCCAGTGCTAGAATTAACTTCTGCTATGGCCATGTCTTTCCCTGAGTCAGAGCCTCAGGTCAGGCCCTTTTGTGTCGGCTATGTGTGTTTCCTGCTGGACTGTCCTCTCCAGCATAAAGTGCTGGTGTTTCCAGAGCCCTGTAGTGATTATAACCAGTGTACGCTCTTGTGAAAACACCTGCTCTGAGCTGAGCACTTTCCCTGGAGGATTTGGAAGCTCCAGGTGAGCGGAGCACCCAGGGGCTGGGATAGAGCTGTCACCCACCTTTGCAGGGCTCCAGGCCTCAGTGGGAGGTTTAGTGCTGCTCAAGCAGATTGCACTTTGTGTCAGGGGAGAACCTCAGCCACAGGCAGTGAGTTTTAGGCCTAGCCCACTCCCTTAAATCTGGAGCCTGTGCTAGGATAATCCCCACAACAAAACCAGGTGATGCTTTCAAATCAATCAAAGCATCTATTCGGTCTCCATTTGAGTGGGATTAGAATGCGTGAATACTTGTGTCTGAGTGTTAACAATTCAAGGGGGGTAGGAAGGTTATCCATTGGTCTCCAGCGCTGAGAGAACTATCTGCAGCAAAGAGCTGCCCTGTCCAGTGTGGTGACCACTGGCCACATGTGGCCTTGAGCACTTGAAATGTGGCTGGTGCAAGTGAGTGACAGGAGGTTACATTTTAGAGAAGTTTAATTAATTTGATCTAAAGAGCTACACACGGGAAGAGACACACTGGACAATAACGGCATCCACGTCACCCTCGGGTCTTGTTTTCTCCCTGAGGTTTAACAAGGCAGGAAAATCCCTCTAATGTTTTGTTAACATATTAGTGTATCAAGTCAGAATTTATGCTAACCTTGATTACCTGAACTATTTGAGAGCTATATTTAACTTCCTTGCTAGACATCTATCAGCACTGCCTTGAAGTGTGGTGGCCACTGCTGAGCCTTCTAAGTTGTGCTGAGCCAGGGAACCCCCATCCTCGCTTTGCTGTCCAGAGCTCAAGAAAAGGTGCAAGGAGAGGGTGGCAGATGCAGTGTGGAGACTCATCCAGTCCACGGAGCCGCTGCAGGGAACAGGCTGCCACATAGGCCCTGTGGCACCTGCAGTTCCAGGACTGCACAAGATGGAGCAGGAACAAGCCCCTGGAGGGAAAGGAATGCCTGTACCCAGGAGTGCCGCTGTCACCAATAATGCACATTGGGAAGAAGTGAAGTGTTGGGTTGTCCCAGAGGAGTCCAAATCGCACAGCTCTGGGCTGTGTGGCTTTCCTATTTATTCATTAAGGGGTTGACACTGGGCCCAGACAGCCTATAGTAGACAGAGTGGTCCTGTGGGGTGACTGCAGGTGGGCTGGGGCAACCATGGAGTATCCAGAGATTTCCTAGAGAAGGGGCTTCAGGCAGCAGAAAGGGCTTCTGAGAACTGCCAAGCACTGTATCCTTTCTCCTGTGCTCTGGCCAGATCTTCAGGGAGCTTAGTGTAGAGCATGGGTCTGGTCAGCCCAATGTGCTCAGATCTGAGGATTTGAGTTCCTCAAAAGTTCAATTGTGAATGCAGGGACCAGAATGTCAATTTGGGTCTCACAGGCAAACACATCTGTGCCACTGCAGGAAACCCTTGCAGAGTCTGGGCCCCAAGACCCCAGGGATGAGAACTGTGCAGCCTCCAGCCCCCACCATGAGGAGGCCAGTTCCCTTGGGCTGGAGGAGCAGAGGGAGACCCTGGTACCAGGTCCCACTGGACCAGCATTTGGAGCAGCCCTGAATGCCAGGATGGGGATGGGAGGGAAGAAAAGCAAACACCTTCTGCCCTCCTGCAACCTTGCCCCATCAGGCGCCTCAGCTAGTTGTCAGGGGAAGGAGAGAGGGAGGGCAGGTGAGGTCAGCAGGGTGGTCATGGTGTCTCTTCGGGATTGGAGTGGGGAGAACAGGAATGGGCAGGAGCGACCCTGTGAGCACTGCCCTCTGCCCTTTTGTGACTTGCCCTAAATAGCAGGGTCAAAGTTCCGAAGAGGAGAATTCCTACAATTTAAAGTAAATGGGTTTAGATGTTCCAAATAATAATTTAACAATAAAGTTATAGTTAAGCCAAAACTAATAAACCAAAGCATAGCTTTTTATATTTTGGTTAAAATTTTTTATTGTAAAATAACAATGAGGTTTCATGATACTTGTATAGATTTTAAGACTTCTTGGCAAAAATAAACCTCATCCTGGATTATTTCCTTGTTATATTATATGCAGTAATTAGTTTGCAGCAACTGCAGACCAGCTCTGTGCAGCCCTGTGGGTCCTTCTCAAGGACCAACCCCACCAGGACAGGGATCCTAGCAGTTCTGGAACACAATTATCACAAAACCCTCCTGGGCCTAGTGCTTTCACAGACGTTAAAACTATCAAATCATGAACCCATTAAGGCAGGACACATTGAGAAATAAAAATTAGCAGGTGTTGCAGCTCAGCCACTGGCTTGGCTCAGGGATGCACTAGGAGCCTCATCCCTGTGCCTGTGACATCAGAAAACAGAATCCAGGTTCTGTGTGGGCAACGTCAGTTTTTTATTTGCACCCTAGTAAGGGAAAGTTGAGTTAGAGAAGGAAATCAGCCTGTGGATAATGGTGGATGGGGATTTTAAAGGTCAGAAGGGTGGGGATTGGCACATTCACCTTTTTCAGGGTGGGACATATGTCAGGAGGGTGAGGGTTGGTTCTATTTGGGTGTCCCCTCCATTTGACTGTATCATCCCCATCTTTTTAGCCTACTATAAAGAGGCAGGATGAGGGGCGGTGTGGGCTCCCTATAAGGAAAAGGAAAATGGGGAAGGGAGAGATGTTTTACAGGAACATTTTGGGTCTTCAGTTAGAACTGGTTGATATCCACGTAGGGCAATGATATGAACAGTTGTTTTCCAGGAGACTACATGGTCAATAAATCAAGAGATGAGACAGAGGATTACGGATCCAAAACTTCCACTAGTAAAAATAACCAGAATTTAGTTTTCCAAGATGACATTCAGAGGGCATCTTGATTTTCTGGGGATCATCCGTCTTTTGCAGCTGGGCTTAGGTCGGGAATGTTTGGTAGGTCCTGGGAGTGACTCCAAACCAAAAGTTCAGAAAGACCTAGGCAGTCAGACTTCCAGTGAGGACCTCCACAGGCTGGACATGCTTGTGTGGACGATTTGACTTTGGGCACTGCTTTGCCCAGTGTCCCAGCCTACTGCATTTAAAACATGGTCCCAGGGCAGATTTTCTTTTTTTGCACTGCCCATAGGAATTTCAGGAAGTACTGGGGTTTTGTCCAATGGCAGAAGCCAATAACTAGAGCTCTTCAAGGTGAGGCACAGCCACACCTTGAAGGCCAGATCAATGAGATCTTCCTGGGAGGAGGGAGGGGTTGTCTGAGGGCCGGGGGGGGGGGGGTTGGAGTTCTGCCAGGTTTCTTTTCTCTCATGTTTCTGCCACTTTGTTCTCTCTCTATAATGTGCAGTGGGAGGCAATAGAGAGAGAGAGGGGGATGGGGTGGAATTCTGCAGGTAGGAATGAGGTTGGGGGCGGAGGGGAAAGGCCTGGATGTAGAGAATTTCAGACCATTTGTGGTCATAAGACAACACAAGGAATGTTTTGGAGGAAGAGAAAAGCCTGGAGGTAGGGAATCTCTGACCATTTGTTTAATTTCTCACAATAATTATTGAGATCAGTGAGAACTGATAGGCCATGGAGAACCATTGTCTAGTCTGTACTCAGGCCAGGCATAATGGTGGATGGGGATTTTAAAGGTCAGAAGGGTGGGGGTTGGCACATCCCCTTTCTACGATGGGACATCTGTCGGGAGGGTGGAGGTTGGTTCTATTTGAGTGGCCCCTCCCTATCCAGACCTTAAACTTAAACAATGAGGCTTTTAGGTTTAAGGTCTGGATAGAGCTTTAGAGGCTTGAGGTGAGTTAAAAAGCAGCTTAAAGGTGAAGAAGAGAGAATTCATGACTGAGTGGTCCCCATAATGGAAACTGGAAGTAAAAAAATAAATGAGGTTAAAGTGAGAATGCAAAGAGAGCCTGTAGGATGGGCGGAACCTGTGGCTCAAAGGAGTAAGGCTCTGGCCCCCTTTACTGGAGGTGGTGGGTTCAAACCCAGGCCCTGGCCAAAAACTGCAAAAAAAGAAAAAACAAGAAAGAAAGAGAGCCTGTAGATGGCTGGGGCTGGGATCAGAAAGATATTAGGCCTCCATGTGTGAAACCAGCCAGAAAAAAGGAGGCTGGGGTTAACCATCCAGAAAAAGTGGCCTAGGCCCACTTTATCCCCAAACATGAGGCAATGGATGAGCAAGCCTGGCTCCCGGGGTGAGTCCATAGGTAACCAGGGCTGGGATCAGAGAGGTACTAGGCCTCTGTGTGTGAAACCAGCCAGGAAAAGCGAGGCTGAATTTAACCAGTCAGAAGAGTATCCCAGGCCCACGGCAGGGCATCCCCAAACACTAGCCACTGGACAGGCAAGCCTGGCTCACCCGGGTTAAGCACAGAATACCAGAACTTTTACAAAACTGAGAAAGGGCTGTATGCAACTGTTTAAGAGCTCCAGAGATGGAGGGAGAGGGAAAGAAACAGAGTGGGGAAACAGAGAAGTTTTAAAAAGTTCAGAAAGAGATTCTAGACAAATGCTCACTTCAGCATTAAATGGATGAATTGGGGGCAAGGGTCAGAGGGGTTCCCCCATTTTCCTTCATCTCATTGCAACAAGAGTCCATCTAGTTGGGTCTGACAGGGTGTATGTGGGCCCTCCAAGGAGGTTTCTCCCAATCAGAGTCACAGCACCAAAATGAAAGGCCAAAGACCAAAATAAAAATCATTCCGAGGGGGCGGTGCCTGTGGCTCAAAGGAGTAGAGTGCCAGCCCCATATGCTGGAGGTGGTGGGCAAAAACTGCAAAAAAAAAAAAAAATTATTCCAAGGGGTGGTTCCTGTAGCTCAAAGGAGTAGGGCTCCAGCCCCATATACCAGAGGTCGTGGGTTCAAACCCAAACCCAGCCCTGGCCAAAAACTGCAAAATAAAAAAAAAAAAAAAAAATCATTCCCAGACACAAAATAAAAGGAAAACAGAATCCAGGTTCTGTGAGGGCAATATCAGCTTTTTATTTCCACCCCAGTGAGGGCAAGCTGAGTTGGAGAAGGAAATCAGCCTGTGGGTAAAGGTGGATGGGAGTTTTACACATCAGAAGAGTGGGGATTGTCAAATCCCCTTCTCTGGGTGGGACACCTGTTGGAAGCATGGGGGTTGGGTTCTTCATGGGCAAGTCACTCTATTTGGGCAGGTCCCTCCACTTGACTCTGTCAGTGGGTATCTTATGGCCCTCAGATGTGTGTCCACATGAGCTGTCCAAACACATGTCCCCAAAAGGCTGGTGCCTCCCCAGTGCACTGCTCTGGGCACAGACCCTGCTTTCCTTCTGGACTTAGCTCCCTGCTCCCTCCCTGAATTTCCTTTGTGGGGGCAGACCGCGCACCCCGTAGGTTTGTTCTGCAGAAACCCAGATGCTTGCTTGTGATGAGTTCTGAGGAGAGGTGATAGGAGAGATGGAAAACAGTGAATGCCCTCTTGGTTCAGGAGGAGGTGGGTGGCCGCAGGGCCCTGGCAGGGGACAGTCCTTCCCGGGTCTGACATTGGTCACCAGCAGTTTACTGATCTGTTCTTCTTTCTTTGTAGATCACGTTTTATATTCTGGTGAAGGCCATTTACACCCTGGGCTACAGTGTCTCCCTGATGTCCCTTGCAACTGGAAGCATAATTCTTTGTGTCTTCAGGTAATCAGCAGAAATGAGCCGCTCTGTGGAGCCTGCATGGCAAGCAAAGCTGGAGGCAGGTGGGGGCAGGTCAGGCCTCTCAGCTTCCGAGGGGCAGGTTGGGGCCTTTCAGGCGGGAGCCCCTGGAAAGCAGGGCTTCCCTGGAGTGTGGGAGCAGGAGACACCAACGCCTTCGGACAACAGTGCAGTCCTACTGTCAGTAAGTACTTGGCCATCATCCAGGTGCCTATGAAACGCAGAAGTGAGGTGACTTCACCTTTGGCCCAGCACATTCTATGTTTTTGTTTTCTCAAAAGACACTCCAGTGTATTTAAAAGCGTGAAGGTGGAATCAGAATACTGTCTGGGTTCAGAAGCTGGGTCAATCTCATGGTAGCTGCGTGGCCTTGGACTGATTGCTTAACCTCTCAATGTGTCTGTAAAGGGTGGATGTGATGTGTCAGTGGCAGAAGGGCTCAGCACAGCACATGGCTGCCTGCTCCTTCCTGGGGATGAGGCTGGATGCCCCTTCCCTCCTGAGTCCTCCTAGGTCTCTTTGGTGACAAATAACCCACATTTCCCAGGTGGTCGGTCAGGGTTAAAGGATAGTCTTTGGTCCCAGAACAGAAATGTCTCTGTTGGAAGAGCTATTTCATGTTTTAGGATTAAATCCTTGTCTTAAGCTTCATTAACACTAAATAAAATGAATGATATCTTGATTATTTTTGAAGTATTTCTATTACCACATATTTTCTCTTTGCTAAAATATAGACCAAATGTTCCCTGGCATGTCAGATAAAATCAGTGAAATAGCAAATGGGATATTTCTAGAACCTGGCAATAGCCTATTAGACATATACTTAGAAGAAAAATAAATGAGACAGGACTGATGACAAATATAGCTGAAAAAGCCCAGCAAACATGACTGAGTTGAACTGCTCACTTTCCAGGCATCTTAACTGTGGTTTATGATTTCAGAAAGAGAAAGTCTGTGCCTTTAATCCAGAGCTGCACTTTGGAAAGTATAGAAAAATCTATCATATTCTCATACTTTAAAACAAACTGGTACAATTTTAATACCAGTGGTTCTCAACCTTCCTAATGCCATAACCCTTTAATACAGTTCCTGTGGGTCATGACCCACAGGTTGAGAACCATATGTTACTATGTATTTTTCTATTGTTTCACATTAATTGATGATTCAAAGAATTAGGTTACAATGTTTGCCTTTGTTAGGTAAAGTCCCTCTTATAATTATGTCCTGCCCCTAAGAGGTGTATCTACTACGGATTGTTTAAATTTTCAAATTGTCGAAGAAACAAAGGAGAAATTTAGGGAGGTAAGCTGACACACAGTAATCAAACTAGAACTTATTTTTTTTCCCTATCTGAACAAGCCATATTTTTGACATACATTAACATCCTTTAAGTTTGTACAGCATAATGTATTTAGCCAAGAGCATTTGGAATTATTACTCATAGAAACACTGATCCTTTGAGGAGTCTGGATGGTCTCATGGACATCAAACACAGTCTTCTATTTTGTCTAGCCTGTGACTATTTAATTGCAGAAAGGACATGTCTCCGGCCTGAGTAAAGTGCAACTGTCTCTACTAAAAATAGAAAAATAAGCTGAGCATTGTGGCAGGTACCTGTAGTCTCAGCTACTTGGGAGGCTACGGCAAGAGGATAACTTGAACCAAGAGTTTGAGGTTGTGTGAGCTGTGATGACACCATGGCACTCTACCAAGGAAAACAGTGAGACTCCATCTCAAAAAAGCAGACATGTCTGCTTTGACTGCTGTTCTGTTGATGGCTACATTCATGACACATGCAGAAAAGTGTCCCAACCAGGCAGGATTCTGGGCTCTGCCTTCACCTGGGGCCTCTGTGGGGCCCAGCCAACTCCTCCAGAGCTTCAAGAGCCAGTTGACTCTAAAATTCATATTATAAAAATAACATGCTCTGTTGCCTCCATATTATACCCAGGAAGCAGCATTCCTTATAGTCCTCAAACATTTATTCTTCATAGCCCCACAAGTTAAAAGCAGTAAACTTACACATCCTCATTTTTCACAGAGAGAAATGGAGCTACTTAATTGTTAAACCGTACCCCAAGTGCAGGTCATGACTGCCCCATGACCGGAACCTGACAAGATGGCCCTGACCTACTGCAGCAGCTGGCAGGACAGTGTGGCCATATCCCAGACACAGAGCAGGTGGGGAGGTCTGACTCCCCAAGATGGTCAGGGCTTTGGGGCGGGGTCCTAGAGCCCCCATGAGTAACAAGGGAAGACTGTAATTGCTAATGTATACTTTACTGAGCATTTTGTAGGTGCTTTAGAACTTACATCCTACTTGGAAATGTGCTGTCACTGCCTGTTGCACCAGGCAGAAAGGAGGCCCCAGGGCACTGGTTCACACCTGCTTTCACCACCACAGCCTTCAGAAGTCCATTCCCACTCATCATTCGTGAGTAGGCTATAGCCTGGCTTATCTGGAAGCCACGCTTTGGTTTATATCAGTCACCCACCTGTGGACCCAGCTTCTGGAGTGAAACACTACAATGAGCAGAAAGCTAGGAAACTCACAAAGTCTGGGACCCACTCCTGGGATGAAAGTGTGCTGGGGGTGGAGTGACTGCCACAGATCCCCAGCCCCACACCATGAAAAGGCATGGGTGGGAGGGAAGGAAGGTGAAAAGGGGAAGTCATAGAGGAAAGGAAAGGTGATTTGGAGAGATGGAGGGGTATGCCCCAGTGTGCGCACCCCAGCCCACCAGGCCCCTCCACCCTGGGAGCTCAGGGTCCCAGACTGCCCAGACACCAAGGAAACATTAGATTCTACTCACATTCTTCTCCCACTGAGGTGCTGTGGGTGTGGACTGCATGCAGTGATGCTTATTGATGAAGCAGTTTCAATAAGGCGCATGTGCAGCCTGGTGCCGGTGGCAAGGTGAGCGCACCTCCCATGTAGACGGTGAGCTCAGAGCCTACTGCGGACCTCCTTCCCAATGCAGCCTCGCTCAGACTCCTGGTAGCTGTGCCCTCACAGTCACATATGCTGCAAAGCAGAGTTTAAGTGTTATAAGAGTTACAAACAAAATGTTCTGAGCATTTGCGGGAGAAGCAATTTATCATCTGAAGTTAAGCCCAAAGAAAGCTTCACATTGGCATTTGCTGAGGGTCTTATGGGAGGAACAGAATTGTGTTAGGGACAAGAGCCAGGCAGCAGGACAGGGAGGTGACAGCTGCAAGTGTGCAAGAGAGAAAATAGTAAAATGAGGCTCAAGAAATTTCTGGGGCCTGTGACACTGCAGAATCTTAGACTAGAGGCTGATTTGAGAGCTTTCGAGTGGGAGAGAAGGATCCTCATGCTTTGGGTAGAGGTTTCCAGAAGGAATTGAAAGTGCTGGAGCAGGCAGATGTCCCCAGCAAGGAGGAGTGGGTGTCCATGAGGGGCTGGACAGGCACCCAGAGAAGGAGCCAAACCCACAGCAACCACGGGGTTGAGCACTGTCCAGACCAGCACTGGCCAGCAGAAAGAATCAGGGTGCAAGCATTCCTGTGATTCCAAGTGTTTTAGGAGCCATATTTTAAAAATAAAAAAAAAAACTAGTGAAGTTTATTTTAATAATACATTGTATGCAATTGTTAGATCCAAAATATTATCGATTCAAATGTAATCAATTTAAAAGAATATTAATGACCTATTTACATTGTTATGTTCACAGTTTGTAGTTCACACAATGTAGGTCAATTTGTTCACAAAATTTGATTTGGAAATATTTGATCTGCATTTAGATCTTATAAAATCTACAGTTGACAAAGTGTTCAAATATATCAACTTGCCCAAACATACTTAAAAATTCTCCTGCAAATGAATTAGTCACCAAATATCATCTCCCCGCATTTTTTTGGAGAATCTCTCTTTATCACCCTGGGTAGAGTGCTATGCTGTCACAGCTCACAGCAACCTCAAACTCTTGGTCTCAAGTGATCCTTCTGCTTCAGCCTCCCAAGTAGCTGGGACTATAGGTACCCACCACAACACCTGGGTATTTTTTGTTATTTTTATTTAGAGACAAGGTCTCGCTGTTGCTCAGGCTGGTCTCAAACTCCTGAGCACAGGCAATCCACCTAGCCTCGGCATCCAGGCATGACCCACTGTGCCATTTCCCTTTTTATTCAGTTCATTGTTTTTAGAAGAATTGATTTAACTGCAGCAGAAGTTTGTTTGTAAACCATATCTGCCAAGTTAGGCCAACTTAACTAACTCTTGTGCCAACTCATTATTAATGTGAAAGGAGCAAGGCATAAATTGACAAACAAAACTAAATTATTATATAAAAAAGCATTCTTCACATTTTTAAGGTATTTTTCAGCCAGTTTATATGATGTTGTTTATTGCAATTAAAATATTCTGCATATTTATTCACGTTAGAATAATATATTAAATCATTACGTATGATTTATAACATGAAAAATTTTCATTTGATATAATTGTCCATCCTAGCTACCTCACATAAGATCTTTCCTTGAGGTTTCAAATTCCATGAGATACCAGTGAGAAAATATAAATTATACTGTCATCTAGTCTGTGCTCATTAAATATTTGGAAAGCACTCTGATTGTTTTTCTATAAGATCTTGACTTAGAGTTAACAATAGAATGAATTTTATGAAATGCTCCTGTGACTCGGCTAACAGGCACTGACAAAGAGCACAAGGTCATTGCTCTCTGAGTCTCAGCTGTTCCATGAACTCTCTAAGACTCAAAGCATTTGCATATGTACATGTGTATTGAAAGAAGATTTCAACAACTTCATTCTTGGTGGTTTTTATAGAGTCAGCTTCTGAAAACAGAGCACAAATATTTTCCGTAGTATCATGCAGAGGAATAAAACAATAATGGAATCTCAGTGCCTTATTTTAAATTCCAAATGAATTCTCAAAAATTCAGGTTTTGACACCACCCTACAATTTCAAAACTTTAGGCCATCAGTTGACCTTTGTTTATAAGTTTGAAATTCCTTTGCAATTAAATATATTCAGACTATCAGTTGTCCAGTAGTTTCTAACCACACTACTCATCTGAAACAAGAGTATGTGCAACTTCTCAAGTTTGGGGAGGGTCTTTTTTCTTCTAAGACAGAGTCTCTGACACCCTGAGTAGAGTGCTGTGGCATCACAGCTCACAGCAACCTCAAACTCTTGGTCTCAGGCAATCCTCTTGCTTCAACCTCCCAAGTAGCTGGGACTATAGGTACCCACAACAACACCCAGCTAAACTTCTCCTGTGTTAAATTAACTGACCTTTGATAATGTTAGAAAGGGCGTGTATTCTAAGTTTGGCTTAATTGAAAATGTTTCACTTTTATAAAAATGTACTTTTAATCTACTCTTCATATATTTCTAAAAATACTTTCATAAATAAAAAAGAATTGTTTTTAAATATCCCGCCAGCTAAAAATTATTTTTTATGTCTAAGAATCGGTTTTACAGCTGACCATAATAGCTTTAAAATCTTTTATTGGGATTTTTTTAAACTGTGGTAAAGTGCACATAAAGTTTAGCATTTGAATTAAAAGTGTATAATTCTATGACATTAAGTATTTTCACCATGTTGTTTAACCATCATGATCATCTTGCTCCATAGCTTTTTATCATCCCAGACAGAAACCCCATGCACATTAGAGTCACCCCCAACCCCCAGGCAGAACCCAAGATCTTCTCACTGTGGGATTCCGTATTCTGAATATGTCATACAAATGGGGTTATGAGCTTGAGGCCATCCATGTCTGGCATGATGTTTTCAGGATCACCCATGTTACAGCAGGCGTCAGTGTCTTCTTACGGCGGATGAATGTAGCCGTGTGGACAGGCCACATTTCCTTTGCCCATCCGAGTGCATAGATGTTTGTTTCTACTCTGTGCCTATCATGAAGGGGGCTTTGAACACACATGTGCTAGTTTTTGTTTGAATACTTGTTTCAAACTCTATGGGGTATCTGCTACCAATGGAATTCCACAACATAGGGTGATTCTGTGTTTAATATATTGAGGAACCACCAAACTGTTTTCCACGGTCACAATACCATTTCACATTTCCAACAGCAGTTTCTTCACGTGCTATCCAATACTTCTTATGTTGTTTTTTAAAACTGTTATTGTTGTTGCCATCCAGTGTTGTGAAGTGATGTCTCCTGGTTTCCTTTGCTTTCTAGCCATTGATAGATCTTCTTTGGAGAAATCTATAGCCAAATCTTTGCCCATTTTCTAATTGGGTTGTATGGCTTTTTGCTGTTGAGTGTTAAAAGTTCTTTATATATTCTGAATACTAACTCTTATTAGATACAAATTTGTAAACATTTCCTCCCATTCTGTAGGTTTTCTTTGAGCTCTCTGTCTCACTTTTAATTTTGATGTAGTTGACTGTATCTATTTTTTCTCTTTTGTTGCTTGTGCTTTTGGTCTCCTGTGGAAGGACCCAAAGGTTTTGAAAATTTGTCCCTGTATTTTCCAGCAGAGTTGTACAGTCTCAGCTAATGGGCAGGTCGTTTTTCCATTTTGGGTGACTCATGTGTCTGCCATGAGGGAGGGTTCCAATCTGCCCTTTTGCACATGACTGTCCAGTCGTCCCAGTGCTGCTGCTGAAAGGCTGTCCTTCCCTATTGAGCGTTCTTGGCTCCTAAGCTTACCTCTGGGTTCTGCATTCCATTGGCAGCACCACACTGTTTGGTCACTTTTATCTGTAATGGGTTTTGAAATTAAGGAGGTGAGTTCTTCAGCTTTGTTTTTTAAAGATTGTTTTGCTATTCAGGACCCCTTTTAATTCCATGGGACTCAGGCCATCTTTCTGGTGCCCCACCATGCAGGTGTGGCAGGCTTGGCAGCTCCACAGGTGTCTCAGCCCGTCATTCACCTGCTCCTCAGACTGGATAACTTCATGACCCACCTGTGGGGTTGCTGATGCTTTTTCCTGCTCAAATCTGCTTTCCCCTCCTCCAGTGAACTTGTCAGCTCCAAATTTTCTACTTGGCTACTTTTTGTAATTTGTGCCTCTTTATTGGTGTTCTCTGTTTGATGAGACATTGTTTCTCCAGTTTCCCTTAGTTATCTGTCTATGGTCTCTTTTAGCTCTGAAAGCGTATTTAAGATAGGTTCTATTTTCCTTCAATTTGTATACCTTAGGCTCCTGGTGTTTATGGAAATATGTCAAACAGTGACTAATAAGCTAATGGCATAGAAGCTTCAGAGACCACCAAAGATAACACAGTCTTTACAAAAATAGCTTAGAAAAATCACAAAATAAACAGCTGTAATACATGGTAAGGAATAAGAACAAATTGTAGACAGGGAGAGCTCTGACCTGAGGGTTCAGGATGGCTGATTCTGGCAGTTTGTGCCAGGTTTTTAGTATTTCTTGAGCGGGGTAGTACTGTAGGTCCCTACTCCACCATTTCACTGCCCTGCTTTGTTATAATTTTTATTTTGATTTCAGATGATTATGGCAGGTTTTGACTGTTGATAGGAAACTTCTTATCAAACTTCTTATCAAACGTGTATTTGCTAAAACATCTCTTCATCTCATCTATACTATTATCTCAAAAAATGCCAATGCAACCAAGAGCTTTGTCATTTTTCTCAGCCACAGCAGATTGCAGTTGCCATTTATTGTAAAATTTGCTACACACCCTCTTACAGTTTATTTTTTTTCTATACTTTTCTGGTCATGGAATGAGTTTCTGAAGATCTGAATCTGTATCAATAATGTGCCTTCATTTTAAATTTGCTCACACTTATTTTTGAAACTAGAAAAAAAATTATATTGTAATTAAAAGTATTCCCAGCTCAGTGCCTGTAGCTCAGTGAGTAGAGCACCAGCCACATACACTCAGGCTGGCAGGTTCAAGCTGGCCCAGGCCTGCTAAACAACAATGACAGCAGCAACCAAAAAATATATAGCCACGCATTGTGGCAGGTGCCTGTTGTTGCAGCTACTTGGGAGGCCGAGGGAAGAGAATCGCTTAAACCCAAAAGTTTGAGGTTGTTGTGAGCTGTGACACCACAGCACTCTACCAAGGGTGTCATAGTGAGACTCTGTCTCAAAAAAAACAAATTAAAAAAAGTATTCCCATTTAATAACTATATATAATTTGCAAAATTGCCTAACTCATGCTGTCTCCATGGAATTTTATGTCACAGGTTCCACACATGCATAGAAAAGGTCATTCAAACGCAGTCTATTGGCATCAACTAAAACCAGGACGTATGGGTATAAAGTACCAGGGAGTGTCCAGCACTGTGGACCAGAGCCAGTTCAGTATCATTTGCTCTGTGTAGCTCATGCTATAGATTGGACAGCACAGGTCAAGCGTCATGAAGGATGAGGACAGGTGTGAAAAGGAGAAGGAGGTGCAGCTAGGGAGAGGCGCCTGACCTGCGCATCTGACCTATGGGGACTGCTCTTCAGAGGGCAGGTCGCGCCTTCCCTGGAGCACCGGGTGTGGCTCAGAAGCAGGGTCTTTGAGGGTCAAGTGTCAATATGTATGTGCATACTGTAATTATTAATTATAATAATTAGCTGAGGAGAGACTAGCAGGAGAGGAAGGAAGGCTCAATCCTCACCTGACTTGGCCGTGTTACCTGAGGCCATTCACACGTCCTGCCATGTCTGGAATGCTCCTGCCATGGCATCTTGATTTTGTCCTGAGATTCTATTCTAGGAATATGACCTAGGGAAACACAGTAGAGCCTCTGTGAATGACCACCCAAAGAATGGAATAAGCTGGTCACTACACGGAGGTGATCAGCATAAGGAACTAGGCCTCCTGTATTGACACGGCCATGTGGGGCACATCTGGTATGTGAAAATTAGGTCAACTCAAGGAGATGGTCAGTGGAGGGAGGTGACCAGCTATGTAGGTTCTACTGTACTTCAAAATAAGACGACGGATTTATGGAAAAAAATATTTATTATAACACAAAACTGAAATCAACCTAAATATGCAAAGATAAGTGAATGGTTAAATAAATGACTATTTAAAAAGAAGAGCTGAGTTAAGCTTAATTATTCCAGATTACAGTGAACTATGATCAGAGCAAGACCCTGTCTCTTTAAAAAAAGTACGTAAGAAAAATTTATGACTATTTTAAAATATTAGAATGACATTGTTAAACCATTTTTGTGATTCTGTAACACCCTAGGTAGTTTATTCATGCAGTTGATATGTTGGCCACTGTGTCATGTTATTACTTACAATTTTTCAAAGTAGAATGTGTTAATTTAAGGATATGGTTGGCAAGTATTTTAGACAATTAGTTTTTAGGGTTTTTTTAAGATTTCTAAAATTTACTTTATCCTCTGATACTTGGCTATGCACATAAAATATTATGTCTTATAATTTTATTTTGTAAAAAAAGTCAATACAATTAAGTTTTCATAAAATTTGCTTATATGTTGCCTATACAAAGGAGATATTATCCCTTTAGTTTTTTCTTTTCAAATAATACTGTTAAGACATGATAACATTTATTGATTACTTTGTATTGGTTCCTGTACTAAGCTCTCAATTTTTAATACTGTTTCATTTTCAAAGAAGTTACAAGGCCCTTAAACATCTACCTTTCCTTTTCATGGTGCAGGTATTGGCTTTTAAGTTAAACTTCTAAATTTCAGGCAATTCAAATGCAGCCATAAGAAAAAAAGCAAAATGATTGTTTGTACCCTTTCCTCAGTTTTCCCCAATGTAATCTCTTGTATATCTGTAGTACAGTATCAAAATCGTGACATTGATAAAGCCACCAACATTATTCAAAATAAATAAATAAATAAATAAAAAGAAGAGCTGAAGATTAATACCACTTATGTGATCATTAAGGTGCCCACAAAATCAGTGTTTGGCTCTCCCTCCTCTCCCCTCCCTGTCCCCTCTCTCCCCTACCCAACCCTCCCCAGGAAGCTGCACTGCACCAGGAACTACATCCACCTGAACTTGTTCCTGTCCTTCATCCTGAGGGCCATCTCAGTCCTGGTCAAGGATGACGTCCTCTACTCCAGCTCAGGCACACTGCACTGCCCTGACCAGGCATCCTCCTGGGTAAGGCTGCCCCATGTCCCCATGACAGGGGCTTGGCACCCCTGACGACCTGCCTCCTTGCCATCCTGCCTCTGTCTCTGTTCCCACCTCTCGAGCTGACAGCATCCTGTGCTAGTGTGCAGCCTGGTCAAGGCTCAGGCCTGGCCTGAACAGCAGTAGCCTGGCCAGAGCAAAACCCTGTGGGGCTGGTGAGAGGTAGGGAAGAGGTGGGTTCAGGCCACTGTCAGGCAGCAGCTGAAGCCCTGAGCTCTGACGCTGCAGATAGACTGAGGGATAGGAACTCCTGTATGAATGTCCTATATTCTAAGCAATAAATGCTTCCATCTAGACTGCTGAATAAAGGGCACCAGGAGCCTGGCTACAGGTGTTTGACCTCGAGGATGAGTAATCCTGATGACTGATTTCCGCAGATGCAGAATGGGCCAGTTCACGTAATCCATGCCATTGTACTGCGGGAGGGTTGTTAGTGGTCATTTGGCACCTAATCAAGCCAGTTTGGTACCACAAAGATCACTGAGCCCTCCGGGCCATTCCACTGGGTATCTCTCTACTGCTGCAGACTTAGCTTCTGGCCAGCATTCAGGACTCGGCACACGGCTCTAGCCAAGGTCCTCACTGCTGAGGATGGCTCCTCTCACTCAGCACACTCCCCTCATGCTTCAGGCAGGTTGATCCACCTGCAGGCACAGCTGCTGGGTCAGACTGACTGGAGTTAGTTTAGTTCAAAGATGGTAAAGCTCCAAGAGGCCAGCTGCTCCACAGGTCTCAGGGCATGACCAGGCTTGGGACGCCTATGGATTGTTGTGATGACAGGTCAAAGGCAAGACCCTTCACCTGGAAAGTCCCACTGCACATAGGAGGTGGGCCCTGGAGCTACCCTCAGAGACAGGTCTCCCATGTGCAAGTGGCAGGCGCCACAAGGCCAGCAGGAGAACACCAGGGTCCCTCTCACCTCACTCTGCAGAGGCCTCTCTCCTTAGCGCTCTCTCTAGTTAAGAAAACAGGGGTTCCGACAGCCCCATGGGAGTCAGGCGTCTATCTGGAGCAGTGACTCACGTCTCTGGCCACTTTGGCTGGAAGGACCTGACCTGACCCCACTCAGGGACTCAGGAGGCAGAGTCAGCTCTGAGCCAGCCCTGGCACCACCTGCCGTGCAGTCCTGCACCATTTGTGGGGTCTCTTCCGAGTACCAAGCTGTTTCCAGGGACACTGTTGACAAATGCGAGTGATCACCCCATTTTACAAATAAGGAGACCGGGTAGAGGAGCAGCCAGCAACACGCCCAAGTCCCCTGGGCCAACATCAGATGCCACGTCGCCTGAGACTCCCAGGGAAAACAAATACTTGCCATATTTCTCCTGTTTTTCCTTTCATTTTTTCATTTTTTAATTAAGCTTCCTAAAATTAAAAACCACTTTTTTACAACTGGGGAACTTTTCATCCAAAATTTAGAAGAGTCCTGGAGCCTAGTTTTGGCCCTTTATTTTCTCTTTCCAAGTGCATTTCCCCCAAACTACCCATCAGGGAGATGGCTGGCAGCCGAGCAACTCCTGCCATGCTCACGCATTCACCAATATGGTGTCCTGGTCTCTGGTCTCAAGGGGACCTAGAGGGAAAAACGAGGGGAGGAAGCATTAGAGGAGGGACAGCCAGCCTGGCAGGTGTGCAGAGGAAGGAAGTCTGGGGCTCTGGGAGAGATTCCACAGTGGTCCCTAGTGCTGTGACCCACAGGCTGCACCCACACACTATGTCCTAGCCAGTGCCCCTGCCCAAGGGGCACCCTGGTCTGCCCTGTGTCCTAAGCAGCTCTGCCTGTGTGGCTGTGCAGCCCTCACAAGGTGGTGCTCTCTGTCTGGTCCAGGTGGGCTGCAAGCTGAGCCTCGTCTTCTTCCAATATTGCATCATGGCCAACTTCTATTGGCTGCTGGTGGAGGGGCTATACCTCCACACCCTGCTGGTGGCTCTCATCTTTCCTGGCAGACACTTCTTGACCTATCTGCTCATCGGATGGGGTAAGGTGACCAGCAAACACAAACTGTCCAGCCCAGCAGCCCCCAGGGCTGCCCATTGGTGCTTTTCAGGCTCCTGTTAGCATGAGCTTCTCCAGGGCAACTAGAGGTTCCTGAAGACAACCCTGTGGTGTCTCTGGTGACCCAGAGCCTTGTTTAAAATGCTTTACATAGGGTGGCACCTGTGGCTCAAAGGAGTAGGGCGCCGGCCCATATGCCAGAAGTGGCGGGTTCAAATCCAGCCCTGGCCAAAAACTACAAAAAAAAAAAAAAAATATTTCACATGCCCACTCCTGGCCCCCTTTACCCCAAATCAAGTAGCAAAACCATTTGTTCTTCCCCTGTCTGTCCCAGCTCAGCTTGCACCGATGGCAGGTCAGGGGAGGCGGCTGAGGGCACACCTGCCAGGGACACCTGCCTCACCTGGACACCCTCCTGCACACGAGGGCCCAGGATCTCTGCAGTGGCACTCACGTGGGATGGCGAGTTCAGGTCCCTGCCAGATGCTCTCAAACATCTCATTGCTGAGCAAGTCGTGGCCACAACTGTGAAGGAGTCTGTGATGTCTTTGACAGGAGCTTATCCTCAATGACTTGGCCAGTGGCACCCACAGCTCCCATGGTTGCACAGGGTGGGGCATGTGTGACATGATATCTCTTTACAGGCATCCCCACTATCTGCACAGCAGCATGGGCTGTGGCCAGGTTCCACCTGGAGGACACAGGGTGAGTGCTGGACCCACCCCATAACCCAGGAGTACAGTCAGGTCACATGGCACCCTTTGGAAACTCAAGACAGAGTTACTTTTGGAAGGAAAAGAGGTATCTGCAGCCAACCTTGAGTTCGTAGTTTCCAGGCAGCACTTGCTACATAAATGAGAAGCATAGGAAGCGAGAAGAGTCAGTTGTGGCCAAAGCATTTGCAGGAAGACCCTCAAGATGGGAAAGGATCCAGGTCTCACTGCAGCTTATGTTTGGGTTGGCCAGGCAGGGACAGGGGCAGTGTCCTGGGAGGGCATTGGGATGAGACTGGGACAAACCAGGCCCAGGAATGCACCTGTCGGGGACGGTCACGCTCCAGCCTCTGGGCACAGCAGCCAGACAGTGGTCCAGCCAGGCTCACCCAGAGGTTGGGCCAATCTGTGACAGTAGCAGTGGAGACTCCCCTGACTTTAGTCCAGGGCTGTGCCTGGTCATGGGTGACAGTGTCCTTCTGGGAGGGCTGCATGGTTTGGCTCCCAGAGGGGATCATAGGTGCATGTTGGAGACACCCTCACCTGAAAACACTACTGGGGAACTTTCCCTATAGTGCACCCCCACTACAGCTATTCTGAAGACTTTCTTTTAAGGTTTTTGTTTTTGTTTCAGAGACTGGGTCTTGTCTGTCACCAGGCTAGATTGCAGTGGTGTCATCGTAGCTCACTGCGGCCTCTGACTCCTGGGCTCAAGCACCCTCCTTCCTCAGCCTCCCAAGTGGCTGGGACTGCAGGCACCCACCACACCTGGCTATTTTTTTTTCTTCTATTTTTTGTAGAGACAGAGTCTGGGTATATTGTCTAGGCTTATTCCAAACTACTGACCTCAAGTGATCCTCTCAACTCAGCATCCCAAAGTGCTGGGAGTACAGAGGTATGCCACTATGCCTAGCCTGAAGATGTTTTTTAAACTTTCATTAACAAGACAGATGCAAACCATTTGAGAAGAGAGAGGAAACTAATTCTTTTTTAGTGATACCTACCTAAGCCTGGGCAAGATGGCCGAAGTGGAGAATCAGGAGTTCTGGGGCACCAGGGGTGACACACCTCCCAGACTCTGGGCCACACGATGCCTCCCCTTCATGGAAGACTGTTGTGTTAAGAAGAACAAAACCAAATAAAATCACGCTTAGGGGACAGGTTGCTGCATGGTCTTTCATTGCACAGTAATTGTGCTTCTGGAGAGTACAGGCCAGTGAAGAGGGATCCACAGTCAACCCAGCCAGCCACACGCACCCTGGCCAAGTGCCCTGGTCCTCACGTGCCTCAAGTGTAGACAGACTCAGTGCTGATGTGACTTTCTTCCTGTCTTCCACAGTTGCTGGGATACAAACGACCACAGTGTTCCCTGGTGGGTTATTCGAATGCCAATTTTAATTTCCATTGTGGTAAGTAATGGCTGTATTGAACCACAAGCTATCTGTCGAGCAGCTCACTTGGGCAAACAGAAGGCTGTTACCTTTGTTAAATATAAACAGCCTCATTCTACTCAACCTTCTACAGAAAGGGACTCACAAGGGGCCTCACAGAGGGAGAGCAGGAGCGGGGATCCAAGTCAGCTGCACAGCATGGCCAGCTGGGTGTCCTTCTACCTGCTCAAGTTAATTCCCTACAACTGTGAAGCCCAAGGTCGGGCACTGCAAGGCCCCACAGGAGAGCAGATCGGAGCCGTGACACTGCTCCCTAACCTCAGAGTGGAAAATCACACAGAAACGTAGTTTCCTTTTGCAGGTCAATTTTTTCCTTTTCATCAGTATTATAAGAATCTTACGGCAGAAGCTAACATCGCCAGACATGGGCGGCAACGACCAGTCGCAATATAAGTGAGTATGTGTTCAGCCCCCACCAGCCTAGGAGATAGCCACAGGGAGGGCATGGGGACCAAGGTGCCTGGGGTTTGTTGTCCAAGACAGACCTCGGGTAGCCCAGTGGCCGGGCGCAGAGGTGCCCTGGGTCCCGCTAGCACCAGGGATCCGCTCAGGGCCTGCATCTCTGTGGGGTGTCAGGGCCCAGCGCCTTTCATCTCAGAATCCATGCTTGTGAGGTACTCTTTTTCACCCTGGCCACACGTTACTTTTATTTTCTATCTCCTCTGTCTTTACCACGAGACCACACAGTCCCCGGCCCTGTGTCTGAGGCCAGCACCTCACACCAGGCCTTGTGCTTAGTGACAGCCCTATGTGTTGACTGAGTAATTAAATGATGGAGATGGCACTTTCCCCTTCAGAGGGGAGGAAGGAAGAGCAGAGGTGAGGAAGTCACTCTCCATCATCTGGCCAGTTAGTGACCTGAGCAATCTATAAAGAAATTCAAAGAGTCCATGAGTCTTTACCAGGGCTGGGTTAAGGTTGGGTTAGGGTAGGGCTCAGACAGACCAGACAGGGACCGGGAGGTGCTGGCCCTTCCTCAGAAATCACAGGGACACACTTGGGAAGATGGGTGAGATTAGAGCAGGTGCAGGAGCCCCAGTGCTAGGTTTACACGCTAGCCTGCAGCCTAATAAGTCACGTCCCCACTGTACCACATCTGTAAAATGGAAGTAATAATCACATTATTTCTTACAAAGGTTATGAGACTTAAATGGCTACTATTTGAAAGACACTTACTACCTGTCATGGGAAGTATTGTGAAAGTCTGGTAAATACATAAATCTAACTGTGACGACTAGTATATAAAATCCAAGGAGCAAGCTGCTCTACCCCCGGCCTGTGTTGGGATGGGTCCCACATGAAGTCCCATGACAGCAGTCCTATACCACAGCAGTGATCTCTCCCCCAGGACAGCTGTCTTCTCACCCCCAAGGGTGTGAAGCAGGCAGCTCCTGGACTTCATACTGAGGCTGCAGGAAGCAAGGAAGAGACCATCTGGGTTCCCTTCAAACCAATATTTGATTTTCTATAAATTTTATTTAGCTTTTGTGCTGACCTCTTCTTAAGGCTCATCAAGTGTTAGTTATGCAAATCTTGGCGATGCGTTACTTTGGAATCAAAATTAAGTGGGGATAATAAGATCTGTTCTTTCTCTAGAACAACAGGGAAGGCAGCACTGTGACACTTCTCTGTGTAATCTCTGGCCTCAGAAGCAGCAGCCTCTCCTAGACAGGGGCCAGGAGGCTCAGCCTCAGGGAAACTGCTTTCCTAGAAATTTCAAACATGTTCATAACAGGGATATGGTGGTTTCTTTCCATGCACCAGGCCCAGCTGCATGCACACATTAGACACTGGACCAGATGCCGCCTGGAGCTGGGGATGCAGGTGGCCAGTGGGCAGTGCCCAGCTCTCCCATTGCCCCAGGGTCCAGCTGCATCTCCCTCACACCTGCCCCAGGGGGGGGACTGGGCTCTGGGTGTGTGTAGCTTGCGTGTTCTAGGCTAATCATAAACACACAGGACACAGCATGTTCTGCTGTGAGGGGATTTGGGAGAAATGCACACATTTCTAGAACTTGGGCTCCAGGGCCATGTGTTCAGAAGGCTCTTCCCTAAGGGCCGGGAGGGATGGCAAGAGCAGGTGGGGCTGCCCTCCACTTAAGTTTTCCTGCTGCAGTGGGGCCCTTGGGTATTTATTCAGTGGCTGCAGTCTCCAGCAGCTGCGCCCTCAGGGGGCCCATGCCGGACACACAGGCCCCCTTAGAGTCACCTGGGAAGGTCCTGAACTGTGGCTGGGTCCCTCTGGAGAGACCTCATGGCCCTGGGATAAGGGAGGCTGCCCTGAATCGCGACATCCTGGGTACTGCTGACACGTAGCAAGGGTTCTCTAAGAGGGTCCCAGACAGCAGCTGGGGCTTTCAGGCTGGGATCCTGCTCTGGAAGGGACCTCCACATCTCAGCAAGGTTTCTAGGGGACCCTGATTCATGGGAAGGTTCAGAAAGGGGGAGGAAATTGGTATCTGCCTGCCTGGGGGTAGAGCTGAGTGCAACAGATCCAGTTCCAAAACCCAGGAAACCCACCAGTCACTTGAAGGGTCTACCTGACTCTCCAGAATCTAAATCAGTGGGGAGGGCCCTGCCTGGCTTGAGGGCCCTGTGGCATCATCCGGGCTGTCAGGCAGGTGATCTCAGAGCAGGTCATCCTCTCTAGGCCAGGTCCTGCCTAACTCAGAGAGAGCCACCCTCTACCCACCCAGCCAGCAGCCCAAGGTCCGCAGCTGAGTGTGTCCTCCTCCTCTGCACAGGAGGCTGGCCAAGTCCACCCTGCTGCTCATTCCACTGTTCGGTGTCCACTACATGGTGTTTGCTGTGCTCCCCATTGGCGTCTCCTACAAGTTTCAGATCCTGTTTGAGCTGGGCCTCGGGTCCTTCCAGGTAGGTGTGCGGGGCGCGTCCCGCCCAGGCCAGTGCTGGCTCTGACGGGGCTTTCTCTCTGCAGGGCCTGGCAGTGGCTGTCCTCTACTGCTTCCTGAACAGCGAGGTGAGTACCGTGCCGGGGCCCAGCACAGATGCTCAGGCTGGGAGGGCTACCCAAAGCCTGCCCTGGCTGCCCAAGAGCCCGTCTGCTACAGGTCAGCCTCATGCTGGTGCTGTCCTCCCTCTACCCCAAGCAGCATCACCCCCTTCCCCTCCACAGACCCCTCCAAGTTTCCTGCCAGGTCCTGGGAAGGGCTTGGTCAGTAGGAACTCTGGTGGAGAGGGCTCCAGGGTCAGATGGCTGGCACTAAGGGCCACCTGCATCAGTGACAAGAATCTGCCAAAAGTCTTGTGGCTTGTGCAGTTCAATGTCACTTTGGAGCCTCTGCACCACTGGCCCCTCCAGTGCTCACAGACTCCCCAGATATGAAGGCTTAGCCCATAGGCCCTAAACATGTGGCCAGCAGAGTGGCCTGGGTGGGTGGCACAGCAAGGCCCATGCCTCCACTATACCCAGCCCTGACCTGTTGCTGGCATTTCCTCTGAGGGTTTACCTGGCTGACGACTTACACAGGGCTGATCCCTAGTCCCTCCTGCTGGCCGAGGACCTCCATCTGTCTCACCTCACTTGCCCCAGGCCTGACCCCTACCCAACCCTGAATGTTCCTGAGCACCTTCCCTGCCCCAGGGAGCAAGGAGAAAGGGGAAGCCTAGCTTCCAGAAAGCAGAACCCTTTCTAAAAATATGTAACTCTCTGGGACTATGGGACTGGGAGCATCATCCCGGGGGTTGTCGGCCTCTCCCCAGCTCCCTTTTTCCACCCGTCTGTGAATCTCTCTAGATGCAGAGAGATGTACACCTGGGGGAGGGGTAACTGGTGGCCTGTGCTGGGGACACGTTTCCAAGGGGCCTGCATTCACGCTCCTGTTTTCTCGCCCAGGTGCAGAGTGAGCTGAGGAGAAAATGGAGGAGCCATTGCCTGAGGCCGCTCCCAGGCCGGGATTACAGGATCTGCAGCACATCCATCTCCTGCCATGGCTCAGAGGGCACCCTGCAGTTCCACAGGGGCTCCCGCGCAGCATCCTTCCTGCAGACAGAGACATCGGTCATCTAGGTGTGGCCACCATAGCAGGATCTGCAGGGTGCAGCACAGATGGACGTGGGTTTCTGTGTGGTGTGACATGCACATCTCCTGTCCCTCACGTTCCCAGCCAGCATGGCCTTGATGTAACCCACCTGCCACTGATTGATCCCTGCATGGACTTGGGGTCTAATGGAAATTGATTTAAATGCCAATCATTGTTAAACATGGCAACATTTAGATAACTTTGGTTTATAATGTTCAGCTGCCTCCTAGATGGACCTACTTCCGAAGAGAGATGGAACATGGGTGTGGTACCTGAAGCATCACAAGGACAGGCCCAAAGCTATGGCCCAGACACTGCAGAGTGGGGGATTAGGGACCTACTGGGAGGCTGGACATTGCTAGGACATTGATGGCCCTGGTGAAATCAGTAAGAGGGCAGCCCTCCACTCAGCACCCCCCCAACCCTGGACCCTCAACCCTAAACTGCACCCCACTACCCTATCCCAGCCCACCTTTCATGCTGCAACCTGCACCCCTGTCCTGCAGCCCCTACCCTGCACCCACTACCCTACCTTCGTCCTGCACCCGCTAGTGTTGCACCTCTCACCATGTACCATCCCTATCCTACACCCTGTGCTCCCCAACTTGCAACTCCTGCCCTATTCCCCCTACATTGAACCACCCCAGTCTGCACCCCTACCCTGTACCACCCCACCCTCTGCCTTGCAGCTTCAACTTGCTCCCCTCCAATCCTTCACCCCAAGCTCTGCAGCCCATCCCACACCCTGCATCCCACCCCAGCACCCCATCCTGCCCTCCCAACTCCCCTGCCTTCCGAGGGAAGGGAGCTGAGGCTATTGGGTTATGATCTTGAGAGAGGGGCCATTGGCATTTACAGCCCCTGCCCAAGGGCTGTACCCACATGCACCAGGCCAGCTGTAGTCATGCCTTCCTCGACAGCTGTCCAGGCCACAGATGTGATCTGGTGGCAACAGGAAGCTATTCTGGATGAAGGTGATGTTGGAATCTCTCTGTTTACATGGAGAACAGTTTGGCGCACTGTGTTGGCCCCACTGGTGACCCCTTGATCATCTGCAGACATGGAGAGGGAGGTCTGGGGTGAGGGCAAGTTGGGCACTGGCCAAGCCAGTGTTCATCCCTCACTGCCCGGCCTGAGAGTCAGCCAGACCCAGACCAAGTGCCTCCATGGCCACACTCAGTTCTGAGCACATGTGACTCTTCCCGTCCCCTCAAAAGCAAGCCTCTCCTATACACCAGCTGATGCCCGACACTTAAAACCAGGTTGGCCAGGCAGGGGAAGGGGCAGGGCTTGGGCATGGGGCCCAGGCTTCCCCAAGGCCTGTCCAGCAAAAATGAAGTCATAGTGCTGTGAGCCATCACAAAGGTGTATGAGACATACCCGGTAAGATAAAATGTGGGATTGGTGAACCCAGGGCACCCAGACACCAGTACGAGCTGGCCTCCCTGCTGCCCTGTTATAAAGGACCATCCCTGGACTTTTGCCCAAGCAAGTCCAAGCTTGTCTGGAGTGGTTGGCAAGGCTGGTCATAGTCAGAGGATCTAACAAACATCTGGCCCACCATTTCCTAGGGCCACAGAGGCTCTATCCAGGACCGAGGTCATGTCAACTCCCCAAGAGTCACAGGGGCACAAGCCTAGGCCAGGCACCCAGGAATGGGAGGAAAGGCTTGGGCATCCCTCGCTGTCTGGTGGTGCAGAAGAAATGAGGCTTTGCTGTGACTGAAAGGGTCGAGGGCCAGCTGCGGACACTGAGCCAGGACTCTGGGGATGCTGAGCACATGTGGGAGCAGATGTGCCGGGGCTCCCCTGTGCCTGGGGCAATTCGCAGCAGAGCTGAGCTTCTCTTGCTGGCAAAGCGACTCTGAATATTTGCTCATTGAGCTGGCTGGTGACCAGAGTGGCACCCAACAATCACCAGGCATTTTTAAATGTGGCAAGCACGTGTGGGGTGTGGTGGACCCCACCATTGAGGGGAATGAGCTATGTAAATACTTCAGCAAAACCTGACTTCACATCTGTACCCTGACTGAGGATTTGCTCTGACTGGTCCTGAGATCTGGAGTGCAAAGGATGCAGCAGCCTACATGTCTCAGCCAGCCTCAGGGCCCCTTATAGGACTGGAAACAGCCACCAGGCCCTAGAACCCACCACAGCAGCACATGTTCAAGGGAGCATCAGTTTGCCCTGCCCGAGGCCCCTGCACACCAGGCTTCCTCTGCCCTGCTGTCCCCAGTAGGCCTCCCTCAGCTGCACAGAGCCTAGATGCTATCAGCTGTAGCAGGGCTGAGCACAGGTGTGCACGTGTGATGGGTGTGTGTACATGAGCATGTGTGTCCCTGGGAGGCCTTGTGCACACGTGCATGCATGTGTGTGTATCCATGTGTGCCGAGTATTAAACAAGTGCTGCAGGCAAATGTAATCTATTTCTAATAAACTCCATGCTCTGGCCTGCATTGTCAAGAGGAATGAGCACTCTGCTAAAACTAATTCTCAAGAGTCCAAGCTTGGAAATTAGCCAGACGGGCCAGTCTTTGGTGCATTTCCTGAGAGCACAGCAAGTGGAAGGTACTCTGGCCACTTGACTGCAGGACCCTCAGTGCAGGGAGTGACTAGGGGGACTGCAGCATGTGAGGTGGGGGGGGCCATCTGAACATCTTCACTGACAAGGATGGGCAAATTTCTCAAGGAAGGCAACTTTTTAGTTGGTTGTGGTTTAAGGCTTTATGATTACAGAAAGTATATAGGAGAGTTATAAAACCTCCAAAGTTATGGACCAGTGTTACCTAAGATGCACACCTCTGACTCTGTCCTGGGCCTTCGGGTGACTGCTGCATGACTGATGTCCTGTCCCCTCTGTCTACACAGACCTGTCCTTCCCACTGCCTTTCTTTAGTTTATTCCTGGAAGTTGAGTCACATTGTATAGTGGTCCTGCAAGCTGCTCTTTTCTATCAAAATGGATCGTGGCCATCTTCCCTGGGTCTTCTTTGCTTTTACAGCTGCATAATGTTCCCAGCAGGGACATAACATAGTGCCTTTGATCCACGCCCTGGTGATGGGTGCTTGACTTGTTTCCACACATGTTTACAAGTTTCCCCACACATTCCTACATGGCAAATTCCTGAAAGGGATGGCCAGAGGTCTTCACGTTTAACCCTGGCAGGTGTCTGCTCTCCAGGTTGGCAGCTCGCTGCCCCCGGCATATATACTATCGGTGCCTTTCATCCTGAGCATAGCTGTGCAGGATGCCACTCACACCTGCTCTCAAGTCTTTAACTGTGAGGGACGGCAAGTGCCTTCTCTACATGGAAAGTTTTTCCTTTAATTCTGACATATAGCTGAGCTCAGTCTGACCCACCAACATCACTGGGCCATGGCTGGGCCTCCAAGTGGCCACCTGAATGCCAGTGGCACCTACTGTTTCACAAATTAGCTCTTCTGCTCTCAGGAACTACAGGAGTGAGGTTGGGAGTCAGCACTCAGCAGAACAGCACTGTCCTTATCCACCTTGCTCTGAGAGCACTGTCTGTGCAGGAGATGTCACAGTGGTGTAGGGCAACAGTCACAAACAGGAACTGTATTAAAGGGCTGCAGCATTAGGAAGGTTGAGATCCACTGGTGTAGGGCAACTTTTATACAGAAATGTGTTCTCAGGAATATGGGGGGGAAATAGGCTGTCCATCCTTTGTGTTCCCTGGAGGGCTAAAGGTGAAGTTGAACATGAGGCAGCAGGTGGCCCCATCTCCTCCCCAGATCCCTGGGGCTGCTACTGGGGTCTTTCCAAAAGCTGCTTCTATCTCATGCCTGGAACTGAGAAGCAACAGGGAAAATAGCCATTGGAAAATAATCATGAAATAATGAGTCCCAGCAGGGTTAGGGTCAAGTGCAAGTATCCATAATGAGACCCAGTAGGGTTAGGGCCAAGTGCATGTATCCATAATGAGACCCAGTAGGGTGAAGATTGTGTACATATATCCATAAGGAAACCCAGTAGGGTTAGGTTGATGTCCACGTATCCATAATGAGACCCAGTGTGGTTAGGAGTGTGCATGTATTCATAATGAGACCCAGTATGGTTAGGAGTGTGCATGTATTCATAATGAGACCCAGTATGGTTAGGAGTGTGCATGTATTCATAATGAGACCCAGTAGGGTTAGGAGTGTGCATGTATCCGTAATGAGACTCAGTAGGGTTAGGGCCATGTGCATGTATTCATAATGAGACCCAGTATGGTTAGGAGTGTGCATGTATCCATAATGAGACCCAGTAGGGTTAGGGCCATGTGCACGCATCCGTAATGAGACCCAGTAGGGTTAGGGCCGTGTGCATGTATTCATAATGAGACCCAGTATGGTTAGGAGTGTGCACGTATTCATAATGAGACCTAGTAGGGTTAGGGCCGTGTGCACGTATCCATAACGAGACCCAGTATGGTTAGGAGTGTGCATGTATCCATAATGAGACCCAGTATGGTTAGGAGTGTGCATGTATTCATAATGAGACCTAGTAGGGTTAGGGCTGTGTGCACGTATCTGTAATGAGACCCAGTAGGGTTAGGGCCATGTGCACGTATCCATAATGAGACCCAGTAGGGTTAGGGCCGTGTGCACATATCCACAGTGAGACCC
>CAUYON010162172.1:0-23940 GCA_963573935.1 Arctocebus calabarensis | reverse complement strand
ACTGATCCTTGTTTGTTTTTTTCAAATGATCATAATTTCTAAAAAGAATCAAAACCATTAGGATCTGAAGGACGCAAGAGTGAGAAAAAGAGAGAGAGGGTGTCCAGTTCCCCACTACTTGGACTGCAGGGATGTATGAATTCCTGTGAATCCAGTAGACACTATGGAAGATAGCTAAGTTACCAAGAGGACTGAATGCTGGGCAAGGACCCCCATACTACTAAATCATGCGTTATCTCAGGAGTGATCAAGATCAAGGGCTGGGGATTATGAGAGGATGAACTAGTAAAGAATATCTCTCACAGCAGGCACCATACAAGGCAGAGGCCTCTGAAAGACTCCAAAGATTAGATATGTCGTATGTGGGAGCCAGTAGTCAGACGCCTGCAACACAGAGGTATTCAAGGAATGAAAGGCTCAGGTGTTGCACCTGCTGTTTTGCAACACCGGACCTACTATTTACTACCTCTCTGAGCTTCAGTTTCCTCATCTGTAAAACAGGGATAATCAAAGTACCCATCTCACTGAATTGTGGGGACTCAATAAATTCACACACACACACGCATCTATTCATATACATTGCATATAGCACTGGCACTGGGAATGTGATCACAACAACCTGAGAAAGCCTAGAACATCTCCTATTCAAAAAAAGACATTAGCCCTCTTCTCTGTAAAGCCTCTTGTCCTGAGACATGTCAGAAAAATTAGAAAACAAGAAGAAGACGGGATATACGACAGCAACAGAGTATATTTCATCTACTCTCTAAGCTGATGAATGAGTAACTGGCTGGCTGTGGGAAGAGGGAAGCAGATGAGGTTTGAATTATATAGAAGAGGGTAACGTTTTAAACTAGGTCAGATGGTGGTTTTTAGTATCTAAATAATATCTAGAAATCATGAAGTCTGCTTAAAAGCTTATAAAGAATGTTCTCCCCTGGGGCAGCGCCTGTGGCTCATCAAGTAGGGCGCCGGCCCCACATGCCGAAGGTGGCGGGTTCAAACCTGGCCTCGCCGAACTGCAAAACAGTAAAATAGCCAGGTGTCGTGGCGGGCGCCTGTAGTCGCAGCTACTTGGGAGGCTGAGGCAAGAGAATCGCCTAAGCCCAGGAGTTGGAGGTTGCTATGAGCTGTGTGATGCCAGGGCACTCTACCCAGGGCGATAAAGTGAGACTCTGTCTCTACAATAAAAAAAAAAAAAGTTCTCCCCAGAGGGACAAGGAGATTCTAGGTAGCACAATCCCTCAGTCCCCCATGCTTGGAGAAATACCATTTTCTCTGTGTACCTGTCAAGTTTAAATTGTTTAACACTATTTACACATGTAATCTTGCCTCTTTGTTACTTCTCTGGTGCCTGTTTATGAGTCATTCAAAGTTGTTCTGCATCTCTACAATGGACTTTAAAAACTAACTTTTGACATAGAGCAAACTTTTGCCAAAATGTGTCCCAAAATGTCCTCCCCACATGAGTCTCTTTGCTTAGGAACAGAAGTCCACACCCTACTGACAGCAAGCAAAGCTGGACAGCTTCCTTTGTGATACCTTCCCAACTGTGTTCAGAAGGAAATATTAACAAACTACAATGACAATGAAGAAAACATCAAGACGTCGCCAAGATTCGCAGGATTCTGGCTGCCAGAAGAGTCACTGGTCAATACCTAAATCAACATCATTGATTTTATACCTATTTCCACTCTGGAAAAAAATCTAGTAGGTTCTCTTTCTTTTGTTGAGATAGGGAGGTTGAGCTGTAGAATTATTATTTTGGTCACCTCCAAAATGATGCCACTAATGGTCAGAAAGTACAAATCTGAGCTATAATTTAAGTTTCAGTGAACTGGGAAGGAGGTCTACAGGAATCCCTTAACCAGTTAAAATGACAGAAGGAGATGAAAAATGATGAATGGAGTTCTGTATCACTGCTGACCTGGAAAAAGAAGCACCTATGTGCTCTAAACCTCATGGTAATTTTGTCATTGTGACAGATGGAGGGGAGACATAAGGAAAGTCTTCCGGAGAAATTGTCACATAATGTGCAGTAAAGGTAACTTCTCATAGCAGCTGAGCAGGGATACCTACTGAAACACAGGGGCCAAGGTCATGTTTATGACAGAACCCTCATTTTAATCAGAGGATTCAACAGCATGTTTATGAAGGGTCATGTCTATGAATAGGTCATGTGTATGAAAGAACCCTCATTTTAAAAGGATTCAATAGCAAGGAAATGAATCAATGCCAAAGAAAATCCAGCCATAGTCCTTGGGAAATACAGATGTGTGTTTTCCTATTTAATCTTAAATAGGTAATTTCTCCACTTGCATTTTCTTTTCTTTACTAGGGGATGGCTAGGAAATGAGGAAGGAGTCTAAGAAACTTGCAATTATAATTCATTCTTATTTCAAAACTAGAATTTTAAGGATTCCCCAAATTTTTAATACCACCAATATTTGTGGCATCTTTAAAATTATCTAGAAAAGTCGGTAAAACTTTGGCCCTCTCCTGAAATGTGTAACTACTCTAATTTAAGAATTCAAGTGCTCAGTTGTAAAAGCACTCTTACCTTTTACGCCTAAGCGCAGAATATCTGGTAACAATTTAATGCGGTTACTGGCTGTGACCATTTATTCCCTTCTAGTTTATTAAAAACAAACAAACAAAAAAAAAACCAATTAATTTATAATCAGATAAAGCCACCATGACATGCCAGGGATAGTGTCTGCCTTGTTGATAAAAATTCTTTCTTCCTAGAAATGTAGAGGCTGAAACACTGCCTGGCAAAGCAAATCATGTGCTCCTGCTGTGTTACCATGTCTCAAAAATTATCTCCAATGTTGAGGGGGAAACTCTCAAGACTCTCAGACTTGCGAAAGTGCGTGAAACATACACATTCGGCTATATTGATTATGAAATAGAGTTCCAAGTTCTACTTTTTTTCCCTGTAGTAATGTGAAACATCAACTCTTCTGCAATATAAAAAATACAAGTAGGTGGTTCATTTGGGAGGTGGGAGGCTCCAGGGCTAAACAAATCAGGCTTCTCCCATTCGCCCATTTTTAAAGATGCTATATATATTTATCTGAGCTTTAAACTTAGTGATCAGAAAGCCCCAAACCTAAGGTTAGTCTAAGAAAAGGATAATAGAAGGTAGGGGCGTTGGTAGAACTGAGGGTAGCTTCCCCTACAGGAAGGATGTGAGCACAGCCTCATCCCAGCACCCGGAGACTGGATAAGCACAGACAGAACCTGGAGCCTCATTCTGATGAAGGACCTGTTGGTGCCGCTGCAAATGGGAAATACAGATGTGTGTTTTCCTCTTTCGAATCCCTGTATCTGTTTCAATGGACTCTGTCTACTCCAGGGCTCTGCCTATGACAGGGAACAGGGGTTGTCTTGCTGGTCTCTGCCACAGAGCAGAGGGTTCTGGTGACAAAGAGAAGGCATCTTGCCAAACACCAGGCGTCCTGGCGAGTTTAAATCGCAATTTGAGCGTCTTGGGGTTGTGGATGGAGGGGAAATGCAGCTTCTTGGTTCACAGGGAGAGGTCCTCAAAGTTTTTTGACTCCTTTTGATGACTACCAGCAAATGTAAATGAGTCGGAACAAAATAGATCACATTTCTCAAACAATGCATCAGGATTCGGGCAGATACATGGAAAGGCTGAGGAAAAATGAAGGTTGGTCTTTATTTTTTTGTTGTCCTTGAAACACTAGAGATCTCATTAGACACAATCCTAAGCGCTAGAACAGCTTTTTCTATTTCCAGTTTTCCTGCTGGGAAGAGTAAATAAACGGAGTAAATGCTTCAAAGGGAAACACCAGGAACGTGACAGAAGGGGCTGTTGCCTGCCAGGGGTATCAGTGGTCGCACTAGTGAGCACTATAACAGGGGAGGATGGGGATGGCAGACTGGGCCAGCAGAGTTGGGGAAGGAAGCACTGCCCGAATGGCATGGGAGGCGCCGTGGCTGACTTGAAGCTCAGCTGAGGCAGGAATGGAGCAGCAGGTGCCACACCCAAGTTCGGGGGGATCTGGAGAGTATAAGACCACACTTTTTGAAGCGATCCTAAATGAAAGTTTCACCAAAGTGGCCTTATTTCCCTGGAATATTGGCTTAGAACTGTAGGGTTGGGAAGTAGTTTCCCCAGTGGTCACAGAGGGACCTTGTGAGGCATCTCGCACCTCTAACGTGATGTCGGCTTTCTGAAAAGCAAAAAGTAGCCTCTGCCTATTACTTAGAAGGAACTCTAAAGCAGAGCGCAAGCCTGAGGGAAGTAGGTAAAGTTGACAAAAGGAAGCACAGGGCCAGAGAGCATTAACGTAGGAATGAGCTTATTCAAAGGCAGACAGAACAGCAGCAGAGGGGCATCTGTGAAAACACCTGTAGTGGGAATAGGATGGAGTCAGGCAGGCCAAGGCAGCCATGACACGGCTGGGTTGGTCTGTGTAGGTCCCGCCTGACCTTCACCCCCATCTCCCATTTGACACAGCTGGGCTGGTCAGTTTAGGTCCTGCCTGACCTTCACCCCCATCTCCCATTTGACACAGCTGGGCTGGTCAATTTAGGTCCTGCCTGACCTTCACCTCCATCTCCCATTTGACACAGCTGGGCTGGTCAATTTAGGTCCTGCCTGACCTTCACCCCCATTTCCCATTTGACACAGCTGGGCTGGGTAGGTCCCTGCCTGACCTTCACCCCCATCTCCCATTTGACACAGCTGGGCTGGTGGGTTTATGTCCTGCCTGACCTTAACTGTCTCCCATTCCTACTGTTTTATAAATTTAGCTCCCACCCTAAAGTTATCTAGGAGGATTAATTTGGGAGACTAACTTCTGTGTTGTCATAAGTCATCGAGTTATACGAACGGTTTAATGTGACCTTTGCTTTGAATTATGCAAATTAAGAAAGAAGGCCACTCTGGAAAAAGGATAGCTTTGGGTAGATAAGAAGTAGAAATTTGAGTAAAGATGGGTGAGTCATTTCTGCCACTCTTCTACTGTTCAACCTTGTCTTAACTGTTTAGAGCTTTTTATATCAGTAAACTCTGAATACTCTAACATGGCTCTTTATTACATCCTAATTGTCCTGTCTGCTCAGAAGAGGTGTCAACTGAAAGCCTCTGGCCAGGGTACTCCCTGGTGTGGCTTGCAGGGCCTCCGTGGAAGGAACATGGACGGACAGCAAGGAGGGTGGCAAGCAGGTTTTCTTTTTCTGGCTCTCTTTTCACATGGGATGGTCGCCATTCAGTCTGTTTTGTTAACGGTGTGTCTTTCAATTTTTTGTCTGACCACTCAAGAACCTACTGTTTAAAGCTCCAGCATAGTTTTAAAGTGACAAGAACAGGGCAAAGAGAGGAAGAGAAAGTGGGAGATGTCTCATGGGGGGGTTAGGAGTCTTATTCAATTAATTGCACTCATAAGATGCACTCATGATATCTGCCTGGAAAATTTTGGCAAAAGTGGGGAGGATCAGGTCCCCTATAGTCAGAACCAACCAGAAAAGCAGATCAAGGGTTGAACACAAGGGTCTTACATAGGTGTTTATGAATTCGGGCAGGGAATAATGCAAGATATGTAGCAATTTTCTAACCAATAGACAGGTTTCTGATTGATCATACCTATTATAGACCCCTTTAAGTCTTCTCCTTTTTTTTCAGTTTTTGAATAACTTATTTCATTACTTGACTCCCAACATTGTGGAACACTATGATTTTATATATAGACAGATTTAATTACTGCTCATGAAGTTCAGAAAAGGGCAAGGACCAGATCCCAGTTACAGGTTGAGCCCTTCCTTATCCTGCCAGCTTCCCTAAATTCCTTGATGACCCCTTGGCAGGGGTATAAACATACCCCTGACCGGAGTGGTGTCAGATCTCTCTCCCAGGGCCTCCAATTTCCCCCCCTCTAAAGCTGACCTCCATACCACTGCTTTTGCCAGGCCCATCACTGGCTTCGAGTCATCACTGGTTCCAGTATACATGGCCCTTACCTCTCACGAACTGACTATTCTTCATATGAACTCAACTCTGCTGCTGCAGCGGGTGCCAAACCCCTCTCTGCTGTGACATGCCAATCAATCCATGCATTACTCCCGCCATCCATTCCACCCCCCATGAAAATTCTACTGTTATTTTCCCTGGGTTGCCACTGTGTCTTGCCTGCATCCTCCCTCTGGTCTATTCTCAACATTGACATCCAAGACAACCTCTCCCCACACCCCAGGTGCTGCCTTATGGCTCTTTCTGCCATCAGAAGACCCACCACTTTTTTTAAGGTTACAGATTTTCTGTGTTGGTATATTCCATTTATTAATGGAATCTGATTACATTTTCATTTAGGTTAGGACAGGATGAAGAGATGACATTGATGCAAATAGTGTGGTAGCGAGCATGCTCTATGGTCCTTTCAGCATCTTAAAGATCATGTCCATGGATGAATCAACCTTTGTGTGGAGCAAATATGCCCAATTTATTAGGTTTCCCCCTTATTGTTCATAGTGTTGTCTTCACAACTGCCTTTGTACTTATCCTAAGCAGGCTCTAGGTTAGAGCCTAGATTTCAGAAGACACCAGTGCATGAATGCAGGTCCTCTTCTTCCTTATCATGGAAGGAAGAGATGGAAGGAGGAAGGACAGAAAGAGCTCTGGTAGGGAATGAACTTTAAATGATTAAATTGTCTGACATAAGTGTTTCTCAAGATTGGCAACATTTTTCTTTTCCCCAGCAGAAGTGTTTAAACTAAATTTGATCAGGTAATTTTCTTGGATTTGAGTATTCACTTTAATTCTCTCTCTCTTGTTCTCTCTCTCCATATAATATATGTATATATATTTCACACACATACCCATATATTCATATACATATGTTGTATGAATATATATATATATATATATATATAGATTATATATCAATATATATTTAACAGTAGGTCTTGATAAAATATAAAACAAAGACACTGAAATAATGCCAGGTCATTCAAAAGCATCGAACATTTTGAGTATTTATCTTCTCCTGGATCTTCTTAAGTTCTTAAGCTTTGTTTTGCTTTGCCTATATATTATTGTTTGTCCTGAACAGCTTCCTCAAAATCTCAGACATGTCTTATGCATTCATCTACCTCACTGCCACATCCATACACTTGCTGCAAATCTAAATTCATTCTGGATAGGTTCTATGAGTCTCTTCTCTCTGTATAAATTTATCCTGCTGTTCTTCAGACCTTCACTATTTTTTGAGACACCAGGAAGAGCCTCCTGTTGGCTTGTCATGGCTTCCAACCTCTTGACACCCCACCCCATCCATTTGCTAAAGGATCTGTCATTACAGAGCCTTATTTCCTTTAAAATCATTCAATGAATTCCCATTAATGGAAGAACACATTAATCCTACTCAGGTTCTTCATAACCTGGCTGATTCCAAACCTTTCTTCCCACTTTCCATCTCATTCCAGTTTCTCTCATGGGCTAGCCTTGCCCATTGCTTTGCTGTTTTCTGAACACATTTCCACCTAGTCATCTCATCCCCACATTTTCTACTTAAATGTTATCTCTTTTGCAAGGATTCCCTGACTCTGTCCCTGATTCCCTTGTTCTACTGCTGTGCTTTGCCTCTGCTTCTGCAGTAGAACGTAGTCAATGGCACAGTATCCATGGCTGACTGCCTGGCCTCCTCGCCTGAGAGTCCCTGGAAGGTAGAACCTATTTTTAACTAAGTTTTCATCCTTATCCCACCTAACACAATCTGCTATTACAGCATATTTAATAAAGGCATGGAAAAATGCTTTATAAACAGCAAAGTGCTATGTAAATAGTAATCATTATTATGTGTTAAGTGGAATTCACTTTAAGAAATCTTGATATTCTCTGGGAGAAATGATTATCATCCATGGAATTGCTAGAATAACTGACAGGAAGTCTCAAGACATTGTAGGCAGGTATTTCCCTGGAGCAGAAGAGAGAAGGAGCTCTAGTTTTGCAATCTTCTCTTTCCTTCGTGGGCATGCCCCAGAGGCCCAGCCTTATCCAGTACGCTGCAGATTTCTCTGTGGCCTCTATTCACCCATATTAAAAATCACAGACATTACTGGAAAGTTCCCCAGCAGGGAAGATCAAAGAAGTGGCCTTGTAATAAGAAATAGCAGGCTCTGGGCACAGGCTCTACCAGTGTTTGCCTTACATGTGAGACCAAGCACCTTTCTGCCGACCCTTGGGCAGTAGGCACACTGCGAATATAACACGCCTGGCATTTCCTGATACGGGGATTATTTTCATCTCTAGGAATTCCACTAACGTTCTCAGAAGGCTTTGGGACATTTGAATTTTAAAAATAAACCTTTAGAACACAACACAAACATCCTAGAAATCCCTGTGTCAGCCCTTTTCTTTGAAAACACCTGTAAGTCCTGCTGTCACCTGCGTTACACAGGAGAAGGAAGGACCACAGGGGTCAGGCTCTTGGTTAAAATACCCTCTAGGAAGAACTATCCAGAAACTGGCACAACCATGTTAAATATCTGCTACTGACTGCTTGAGAGCCTTGGAAAGTTTGATTAACTCAGAGAAATAAAGGGGAGAGCAGAAGGGAAAGCAAACAAAAGAAAGGGAGGAAAGAAAAAAGAAAAAAGAAATGAGCTCATGGAAGCCGTTCTCCATCTTGGTTAGGTATTCGATCAATTGTTATTTGAAGCAACAAATTAGCCAAAATCCAATCTAGGTCAACTCTGGAGTATTCTATAGAGGAAGAAATAGCCAAAAGGGACCAAAGTAAGACAGAGAAGAAAGGGGAGATTTCCCAATGCTAGTGGTTGTGGAATAGTACTTACCAATTCTTTCCTCCCCTGGAATACTGTCTTTGTGAAGGCCATCCTACCTGACATGCTGATGGTGGCTGCAGCCTTTGCAGTACTGAATTTCTCTCCATGCTTATTAGTAGCTATGCATGTGTAGAGTCCTGGCTTGGTAACGAACAGCTCCAGTCTTGAGTCAATCACTCGGTCTTTCACACTCTCTTGAATGGACCCAGAAGAAACCTGATAGAGTAGGGAGAAATAAGAGATAAAACCAGGTCAAGGATTTCCTGAGATACTGCATCTGCAGATTTGAAGGGAAAAGTATTAAGAGGATGATCAAAAGGGGTGAGATAGATTGCAAAAATAGCCATCAAATTTTCTCTGCCTATACCCATGCCCTTGCAATGTGACTTTGTAGCTTTTTCTTAAAGAGGTAGCATCTTTCTCCACACTTTCAATTGAAATTAGCCTAGTGATGGGTTTGGGAATGATTGGGCAGAAACTTGTAAATTTCTTGCACATTGTGGCTTACTTGCTTGTTGCTTTGGAACCTCTGGCCTCCTGTGAACAAGTGAGAGCAAGCCTGCTAGAAGATGAAATACACACTGCCCATTTATCCCCACGATCCCAGGTGGGAGCCAGCAAGAACCATCAGACACATGAGTAAGGCTAATCTAGACCAACCAGAACCCATTCAACCTGCCAACTGCAAGAGCTAGACAGACCCAGACAAGGCAATTCTGTCCCCAAACAGCAAAACCACACAGTTGACCTCCACACTTATGAGCATTATTAATAAATGGTTATTGTTTTAAACCACTAAGTTTTGACATGGTTTGTGATACAGCAGCTGATGACTAAGGCAAGATGTGAATAATCTACTGTGTGAAGAAAGAGACAGTCAAGCATGAGGGGTTGCAGACTTCTTATATTCATAACTCCAGTTCAGTTCCCCATTAAATTCACATCAGATAGGTGGATAGTTATCAGGAAAAATGGCTGTGAGGCCAAATCTGTCTCTGAGGTAAGGCATACATGATGATGAACTACTTAAATTAGAAAATCAAATGTCCTTGATGAGCCAGAATATCAATGCAATATTAGCATATAACTGACAGGTTAATTTATATAAGTTTTTATCAATCAGTCATTATCATCCAACTATATGGGAAAGACAACAGCCCAGCACATTTCAGGAGGTTGTTGCAGTTAAAATTTCCACCCTGGCTTGTCAGACACTAAAGTCTGTGCTTTTTAACCATTATGTTATAGTGTCTTCCCTAGTCCTAGAAAAGAGAACAAATGAATAGTCATTAGAAAACAAGAGCATTAGCAACAGTAACCTTAACAAGTCAACCAACCACGAACAAAATAAATGTATGACAAATGTATTGCTAATGGTGGTGTTTTTAAAAATGGTTCTTCACTGCTCTCTTGAGCACTATACCACATTTTAAATAATTATTCTTTAATTAAATGTACTTGTATGACGGGAATAAGATGCCAGTTTGGGGGAAATTGGAGTGGAATGGACAAGGAATCAGACCATGGTAGACCAACATGAACAAAATAAATATATGACAAATGTAATGCTAATGGTGGTGTTTTTTTTTTTTAATGTTTCTGCACTGCTCTCTTGAGCACTACACCACATTTTCAATAATTATTCTTTAATTAAATATACTTATATAAGGGGAATAAAATGCCAGTTTGGGGGAAATTAGAGTGGAATGAACAAAGAATCAGACCATGATAGATCTTTGACCTTATTCTTGAAGGAGTAGAGGTGGGTACTATGGAAGCCTGAGCATGGCTCCCTCAAGAGATTGCACTGTCAAGTAGTGGGAAATTAGGCTAGGAAGGAGAGATTTTTGGAGCCAGTTATTTTGCTGTTTTATAAGAGACTAACAAAAGGGAAAGAAGCGCGAGGTGAGACTAGTTTTCTTCCTAGCTTCCAGGTGGCTGCCATCCCTGGCACTAAATACTCTCAGTAGCAAGTCAGCAGTGAAAGTTTCTCCAATTAGCTCCTTTGTCTCTGTTCTTTACCTTTTCTACCAGTCTTAATCCTTATGATAAAAAGTGGTTTATGTGAGTATCAATATATCTTAAATGGGAGATTTTCCAGGTCAGATCACACCAGGACCTGGGTGGCGTAAACACCCACAGCCTTGACACCCACAACCCCTTCCTAGATAGCCTTGCCTAGCTGCCACTGCCATGCCATGAGGAGACCTAAGCGGAATAATCTCTGGCAACACCAGGCTCATGGAGAGGGACTTGCCCAGCCCCCTGCCCAAGCTTCTAGCAATGTGTCAGTGAATGATCCACCACTGTACATGGAGATCACTTGGCACTGGCTTGGACTATGACAATCACAGGGGAAGAAGACAACATAGAAAGGCTGCATTATAGGCTCTGAGTATATCAACCTCTCTCTTTTCCTTCAAGGTTAAATCTTCTTGACAGATCAAAGGATCACAGTAGTTTTATAGCAGTAGATCACAGCCCAAGGAAATTGTCAACATGTCAGGAATGGAATTCAGAATATGGGTTGGCAAATAAGATGAATGGCATTGAAAAGAAACTTGAAAACAAAAAGAAGCCCCCCAAATATTACAGTACATGAATGAAAAAAATAACAAAAAAGTCACTAAAAGAAAAGATATAACAAAACTCAAAGAAATGAAAGAGTCATTTAGGAAACTTGAAAATATAGCTGAAATCTCCAATAACAGGATGGATGAAGCAGAAGAAAAAAATCTTAGAGCTTGAATACTAGAATTTTGAATGAACCCAATTAGTCAAAGATGCAGAAGGAAGAATACAGAGCAATGAGCACTCAGAGAAATATGGAAGTATGTGAAATGAAATATTATGTAAATTATAGGTGTCCCTAAGGGAGAAGAAAAATGAAAAAGTATCAAAAAACCTTTTTTGAAGGAATTGAGGGAAACTTCCCTGTTATCACCAGAGAGTCAGATATCCAGATACATAAAGGTCATTGAACACGGGGAAGATTCATAGCAAATAGGACATCACCATGTCACATGGTCATCAACATGCTCAAAGTGAAAATAAAGGAGAAAATGCTAAAGGCTGCAAGATGAAAGCAGCAACTAACCTACAAAGGAAAACATCAGCTTCATATCAGAAGTTTCAGCTGAGACCTTATAAGCCAGAAGGGAATAGGGCCCTATTTATCATCATCTTAGATAAGAAAAATTTCCAACCGAGAATTTTATATTCTGAAAAAGTAAGTTTCTTTCTTTCCTTTTTTTTTTTTTTTTTTTGAGATAGAAAAAAAGAAAAATCACTACGTTGCCCATGATAGAGTGCCATGGTGTCACAGCTCACAGCAACCCCAAACTCTTGGGTGTAAGTGATTCTCTTGCCTCAGCCTCCCAAGTAGCTGGGACTACAGGTGCCCATCACAACACCCAGCTATTTTTTGGTTTTAGTTGTCATTGTTGTTTGGAAAGTCTGGGCTGGGTTCGAACCTGCCAGCTCCTGTTTATATGGCTGGTGCCCTAGCCACTGAGCTACAGGTGCCGAGCCAGAAAAGTAAGTTTCTTAAAGGATGAAAAAATAAAGACTTTTCTAGACAATCAAACAATAAGGAAATTTGTCAATACTAGGTCTGCCCTATAGGATATACTCCAAACTGTATTATACATAGAACAGCACAGTAGGTAGCCATCATTTTTAAAAACACCTGAAGGTTATAGATCACAGTTCATATAAAACAACAGCACAAGAGAAAACAAACAAGGTATCATCCAACATGATAAACCTAATTGCATTCCACACATCAATACTAGCAGTGAACATGGATGCTCTTAATGTCCCACTTAAAAGATATAGACTAGCTGAAAAGGTGAAAAAAAAAAAAACCTTAGGGCAGTGCCTATGGCTCAGTGAGTAGGGCAATGGCCCCATATTCTGAGGGTGGCAGGTCCAAACCTGGCCCCAGCCAAACTGCAACAAAATTTAGCCAGGCCTTGTGGTGGGTGCCTGTAGTCCTAGCTACTTGGGAGGCTGAGGCAAGAGAATCATTTAAGCCCTAGAGCTGGAGTTTGCTGTGAGCTGTGACACCATAGCGCTCTACCGAAGGGAACAAAGTGAGACTCTGTCTCAAAAACAAAACACAACAACAAAAAAACTTAGCCCAAATATATGTCATCTTCAAGAAACTGATCTAACTCACAAGAACTTACAAAGACTCAAGATAAAGGGATGAAAAAATTCCCACAAACAGAAACCAAAAATGAACAGGTGTAGGCATTCTCATATCAGATAAAATAGATCATATCAACAATGGTAAAAATAGACATAGATGTACACTAAGGCTGGCAGGTTCAACCCCGGCCCAGCCAGCTAAAAACAACAATGACAACTGCAACAAAAAATAGCTGGGCTTTGTGGCAGGTGCCTGTAGTACCAGCTACTTGGGAGGCTGAGGCAAGAGAATCGCTTAAGCCCAAGTGTTTGAGATTGCTGTGAGCTCTGATGCCATGGCACTCTACCCAGGGCAATAGCTTAAGAGTCTATCAAAAAAAAAAAAAAATAGACAAAGATGTTCATTATATTATTGTAAATTGGCAATTAAATAAGATGAGATAACAATCCTAAATATATACATACCTAACAGTGGAGCTCCTAGATTCATAAAGCAAATTGTACTTGATCTAAACAAAAAAATAAAAAATGAATAAATTGTAGCATGGTAATTTCTGGGGACTGCAATACCTCAGTGACAGAACTGGACTGATTATCAAAACAGGAATTGAATAAAGAGACACTAGACTTAAAAGGGGTTCTAGAACAAATAGATCTAACGGAAATTTATAGAATATTCTACCCTCAAACTACTGAATATACATTCTTCTTTTCAGCACATGGGACATTTTCCAAGATTGATCATATCTTAGGCCACAAAAAACATATCAAAATCATACCATGTATCTCAGACCACAGTGGAATAAAACTAAAAATAAAATCCAAGAGAAACACTCAGATCTTCACAAAGCTATAGAAATTAAACTACTTGCTGCTGAATAATCTTTGGGTCAATGATGAAATTAAGATATAAATCAAAATATTCCTCTAGCTGAGCGATAAAGGGGACACAAGCATTCACTTCTGTTCAACCTAGTATTGGAAATCCTAGCCAGAGAAATCAGGCAAGAGAAAGAAATAAAAAGCATCTATGTCAGGGAAGAAGAGGTCAAACTATCCCAGTTTGTTGATGATATGATCTTATATCTTAAAAAGTCTAAAGATTCCACTAAAGGAATCTTAGAAATGATAAATAAATTCCACAAAATCTCAGGTTATAAAATCAATGTATACAAATCAGTAGCATTTGTATATACTAGTAACAGGGTGAATGTAAAATCAGGGACTCAATACCATTTAAAATTGTACAAAGAAAAATGAACTACCTAGAAATATACTTAACCAAGGAAGTGAAAAGTCTTTACAAGAAGAACTACAGAACACTAATGACAGAAATTACACACAATACAAGCAAATGAAAAACATTCTAATCTCATGGATTGGCACAATCAACATTGTTAAAATGTCCATACTGCTCAATGTAATTTACATTTTCAATACAACCCCCATCAAAATACCAACCTCATATTTCACAGATCTAAAAATAATTCTAAGCTTCATTAGGAACCATAAAAGAGCCCAAATAGCCAGAACAATTTTAAGCAAAAAGAATGAATCTGGAGGCATCACATTTCCTGACTTTAAATTATACTACAAGACAATAGTAAGTAATTAGCATGGTTTGAAACTAGAGACACAGACCGGTAGAAGAGCATAAAGAAGCCAGAAATAAAACTATCTACCAACTGATCTTTGACGAAACAGGCAAAACATACTGGGGGAAGGGAACTCTATTCAAAAAATGGTACTAGGAAAACTGGATGGTCATGTGCAGAAGAATGAAACAGGTCCCTATCTCTCACCAGATACAGTTAATTCAAGATGGATAAAAGGCTTGAATAAAAAACCATGAAACTTAAAAATCCTAGAAGAAAAAGTCAGAAATACTCTTCTAGACATCAGCTTACACAAAGAATTTATGATTAAGACCCTAAAGGCAAATGCAGCAATAACAAAAATAAATAAGACTTAATTAAATTAAAAAGTTTCTCCATGGCAAAGGAAATAATCAAGACAGTAATTAGACAACCTGCAAAATAGAAAATATTTGCAAACTATATATCCAACAAAGAACTAATATCTAGAATTTATAAAGAACTCAAGCAAACCAGCAAGAAAAAAAATCATTGAAAAATGGGCAAAAGACATGAAGTTTTTCAAAAGAAGACAGACAAATAGCCAAACATATTTTAAAATGTTCAATATCACTAATCATCAGAGAAATGCAAATTAAAACCACAGTGAGATACCTCACTCCTGTCAGAATGGCTATTAATAAAAAGTTAAAAAAGAATAAATGCTAGGGTGAATACAGAAAGAAACACTTCACATTATTGATGGGGCTGCAAATTAAGACAACCTTTATGGAAAACAGTGTGGAGATTTCTCAAAGGAATAAATGTAGGCTTACTATTTGGTCCACTCTGGGTATCGACCCAGAAGAAGTCTTTTTTCTTTTTGTTTGTGGGGTACAATGTGCTGGTTTTATATACAATTTGAAATATTTTCATCTAACTGGTTGACATAGCCTTCACAGTATTTTCTTAGTTATTGTGTTAAGACATTTATATTCTACATTTAGTAAATATCGCATGTACCTTTCTAAGATGCACCATAGGTGTGGTTCCACTGATTACCCTCCCTCCACCCATCCTCCCCTCTCCCCTCCCTTTTCCCTTTCCCCATTCCCCATATTCTTGGTTTCATAGTAGGGCTGAGTACATTGGATACTTTTCCCTGCTCTGGGAGTATGCCTTCCCTGCGCACTAGTCTTCTATTCTCCCTTCCTGCCACACCCTACCTAGGCAGGTACCACCTCAGGCATACCCTTTATTCACCGGGTCTGCATTTCCATCCCAGATCTGTTCCTCCAGTGGCTGCCACTGGAGAAGATGCCTGGCTTCCTGTGGTTGCCCAGAGAGTCAGGGAATGTCTCTTCAAAATATCCCCAGGGGTGTGAGCCCTATTGTTCCCAACACTGTGGCTGCTGCTTTGTGCCACAGGGCACTGCCTCTCCTTCTCCCATAGGGTTCTCTCAGCCTCAGTTCACTGTCTTCTCCTTACTGCTGTGCAGCAGAATCAGCACAGACCAGTAACAGCCCATGCCCTGTCCACACCTCTGGAGAGAATGCCCAAGAATTTGAACTTCATGGGGAACAGGCTTCTAGACCTCAGTGTGAGAGTGGAGGGGAGTGCTGGGAGCTCAGAATTGCAGGTAGAGAATATATACAGTTTTATGCCTGGTGGGAGAGTGCCATGGCACATTCGTAAGTCCTCTCTAGGAAGGAGTTCTGGTTTTTTAGAGGGTCTCTCCTGTGGGATAAAATAGGAGAGGATCTGAACTCTGCTCACTTGTTTGTATAGAGTGTACTGCAAGCCATTCTCATGGGGGAGGGGACTCCCATTCACTTAGGGATGGATTTTGTACCTATTGTTTGTTTCCTTGGGGTCGCAGCTCACCTAAGCACAGTTGATGTGCGTTCTTCAACCTTCTATCTTGGTTCAGCTCCAAACCATCAGCTTACTTGCTAAACTTCTGTCCCTTTAAGTCTCCTTCTGGACAGGAGCCTCTGTGGAAAGCTGGTTCCAGTAGGCCATCTTGCCTCCGCCCCTCCCCTCCCCAGAAGAAGTCATTTTACCAAAAAGACACCTGCACTTGAATATTTATCATAGAACAATTCACAGTCTTAAGGATACAGAATCAACCTAGGTGTCCATCAGTTCATGAGTGGATTAAGAAATGTGATATGCACTACTACTCAGCCATAGAAAAGAATGAAATATGCCTTTTGAAACAACTTGGATGAAACTGGAAAGTATTATCCTAAGTGAAGTGTCCCCCAAATGGAAAAACGAACATTGCATGTCCTCATTAACAACTGGGAGCTGAATGATGGGCACACATGGTCATGAAGAGATGTAAAGGACGCTGGGGAATAAGAAAGGGAGGAAGGATGAGGGATAAAAACTTGTGGGTCCAGTGAATACTATTATGTTGACAGGCACACTAAGAGCCCCAACGTAAGTATTGTACAAGGTATCTATGTTAAAAAAAAACATTTATACTCCCTTAATTTCTTGAAATAAAAAGTAATAAATATACATATGTTTAATATAAAAAAGGACTGTGCAATACCTTGTAGACAACTTGGAAATAAGTAATCCCCTAATGTTGCCCAAACTTCCACTATTTTCATGTTCACACCTAAGAAAGCATTCCAAAACACCTCCCAGGCTCACCAAAAACATCCTTAGTAGGAAAAAGAAGCAATTTTAACCAGCCCAACCTCTCTTCTCCTGGACTTTGTCCAGGTGTCCACATAGTTCAACAGAGAGACCAACAAGTTAGGAGGCTCATGACTTGACTATGATGTGGCTCCTAAATGCTTTTCTCCTATTTCCAGAGGCCTTGCTTGAATCAGTTTGTGACTCATTCCCAGCACGCCTTGTTAGTCATAGTTTGGATTTGTTTTCCTTTCTTCATGGAGCCTCCTGACAGACAGTTTAGTATTTTTGATGATCTAAAAATAAAAACAACTCTCTTTACCCCTCGGGTTTTAAATATCAAAGGGATGTGTTTATATGATTACAGTGAGCTCTGACCAAGATATGTCTAAGCAAAGCAGAGTGTTTTACTTAGGTGACTATACCTGGTATTTATAGCAAATATTCTGTGTTCTCCAAGTCACTGAAGCACAGGGAGCTGAAGGGTCAGAGAAACAGCTCTGTGTTCTTTTTGAGTTAGTGGTGACTATGTGAGGACATAGATTAATTCACTTGACTGTAGTAATAATTTCACTATACATTCATATCTAAACACCATGCCCTCATTTACCTTAAATATATAAAACTACCGCCTCTTAACAAATGTGTGCAAAATATCAGTAAGTCTCCCTGTAGAAAAATTAAAAATAAATTTTTATGAAAAGAGGCAGTAGAATAAGAAGCTCTGTCAAAGAAGCATAATAATTCACACCTGAGATAATGCATATGGAAAATCTTTGAAGGTGGTGTGGTCCAGTGGAGTATTTTTAAGTGTCAGTAATACATTGATAATGCTATCTTGAGAGAATCTGCCTCTAGCTACAAATAATCTTCGTGATTATCTTTGGCATTTGACTAAAGAAATATATAGAAAAATTACATGGCTTTCTTGCTTTGTCCAACAAGTGTAACTTCTAAAATATTTTAAAATGTTTAGTAAATGATTTTTGTAATTTTGTGATTTGACCTTAGCATAGGAAGACTTTTAAAAGATATTCTTGCCTCAACTGCCCAACCTTGTAAACAGTTCCAGCTGCCTGGGGGCACCTTGTGGAATTACTAGAACGTGGTCCAGAAGGGTCCATGTTCATGGAGTTGTGATGATATGTCTATGCAGCATAGAGAAAGGATAATAGACTCAGAGACCTTTTCAGATTGTTTCTGATTAACATAGCTGCAAATACTGGCCTCTTTTAAAACTGGCTGTTGAAGTATTCCACATAAGACTTGTTATGTGTAATTATTTTGGTTTACATAGCTAGTAAGATAAAATGATTTCAAAGCTCATGTACTTTTAACCCAAACTACTGCCTCTTAAAAATATGTATAAAATATCGGTAAGTTTCCCTATAGAAAAATTCGAAAATACAATCTTCAGTATAGATGGTTTGACTATTTTCCAAAAATCATCTAATAAATATTTTAAAATATTTTAGAAGTTATATTTGCTGGACAAAGCAACAGAGCCATGACATTTTTCTATATTTTTTTAGTGAAATGCCAGATTTATAGAGATATTATTACTATAACTTCAAAGAAATCTGGTTATGGAAATATATGTACAAAGAATTTGTTTTTTAAGTAAACTTTGCCCTATACACAATAAACTACAATTTTCAATACTATACAATAAAAGGAATATCACTATGTACTCTGAAATTCATCTATGACTATAAATTTCATGATAAAACGAATGGCATTTCCATAGGAAGAATGCAAAATATTTCTTAATTGCTTTGAGGCATGTTGTTTGCAATTCTGATCTTTACAATTACATATTCAGAGTTTTTGTTTCTTGGCATGTTTATAGACAGGGAGGAAAGGGGTAGTCACAGCTTTTAAAGTACCTGTTGTTGTGCTTAGTAGGGTGATACAACATTAGTTTACTAACTTGTAGTTAGTGAAGAGCCACAGTTCAAACTTGGTTCTGTTACGTGCCAAATATCTCCTGGCTCGGCGTTAGTCTCCAGCCAGTCCACCAGACGTGATTTCAGAGCTGCAGGCTCCTCTGTGTTCTCATCAATGGACTTTCTGGTTTGCTACTTTACCAACATTAAATGTCTGAACTTGCCTCCGTTTCCTGTGATTTGTGTCCATCTGGGCAAAGTCAGCTTGATTTCATTGTGGACTTGGGTAGTATTACCAAGCTTGAAGCTTGACTGTAGAGCAGTACACACTCTGTGACCATAAGAACCACGGATAAGCTTTTGCTTTCTTCGTGGAGGAGGGTCATTTGTCATTTTATTTCTGTTTTAGAATCTGAGACGATCATTTTGCCTTCTATGTGCTGTGAGTCACACCTTGAATGATTAAGTTGGAGGTGTCAGTATGACCAAAACCAACACAAACTATCCTCTTTTGCATTTTGATTCTTGAACTCCAACAGAAAACTATCATTCATTTTCTAGTTCTTAACTCATGTGAGCCATCTGAAAACATCGACTTCTTAAAAACAATCTTTCCATTTTCTGTAGTACTGTTTCTACTAAGACAAAGTAGTAAAGTTCTTCTGGCAGTCTCCCAATTTTCTTAGGTATCTATTCACTATCTTGAGAGACCTATGATGACTATAGCAGCTGCCACAGAAGAGCCATGCAATACATTGTCAAATAGAACTCGAATTTGAAATGACACTTGAAATTTAGAGAGGTAAGGAAGATCAGACACCCCAAGTTACTTTGTCCTAACTTAACCAAACTTGAGAACATTGGCCCTTGTGTCACTTTAGAGATCAGTTTTAACAGCCACCTGACTGGTGGTGCAGACTGTTAGTCTGAGAGGTAAAGGAACTCCCTCCAAATCACATTAGCTGAAGAGAGGCATTTATGACCTAAGTCTCCCAGCTCCCCCATCTAATTCTCATTCTACCACGCCTCTAGTACAAGCTAGGAAAATGTCATTCATTTGTTGATTTGAAGGAATATAGGATAGATAAATAAGAACCAAGTTTACTAACAAATTACGAGAAAAAATGGTTTTGTTCAAGTAATCAGGAAAGAAAAAAAAATTCAGCAAAAACAACCATAGTGAAAATACTAGTAATAAGTGAATTATAAGTTTTGGCATAAGACATTCTGTTATACCATATCCGCCCAATTTCACTGACACACTTTATTTTCCACACCTTTCCCCCCCCTCCCTTTCTTCCCTTACCCATGTTTTATTCCTACTTCTCATAATTTGAGGTTACAGCTGATTGGTCTTCTTAGGACACAGTGTATTACAGGGACAAGGATGGAGTTGGGTACAAATAACCAGCACATCGTACCCCATAATTGCATTAATGTACACAGCTATGAAAAAGAAAAAGCTATAAAAAGAAAAAAATTAAAGCTTTTATTTCATTTTTTTTAGCTTATTGGGAGCAAACGTGACAAATGGAAATTGAATATATTTCAGATCATCATAAGTACAACTGAAGTTTAAGTTTTGCTATCTATACACATTACATTCTCCTAAGGAAAGCATCTCAAGCACGGACAGGTAAATATCCCATGTACTCGATAATATGTTGAAACTAATGGATCAGCAACTGCTGGCCCACATGAGAAAAACACAATTAAATTTAAGAAAGGGGAGGAGGGGAAGAAGGAAGGTGTTCTGTGAGTGCCCACCTAACTGGCACAATGTAGGGACATACGGCACACTTCCTAGGTGAAGGACTCAACTACAGCTCCAACTTTACCTTACAAATGCAAATGATGTAACCTAATTATATGTACCCTCATATTCATCTGATATTTAAAAAGTGAAGAATGATCATCACAATCAAGCTGGTTAACCTATCACTTTGTATAGTTACCTGTGTGTGTGTGCATGCATATGTTGTAAGCAGGATCTACCTTCTTAGCAAATTTCAACTGTGCAATATGATGTTAATTCCGGTAACCATGCTGTACCTTAGATCTCTTGCATAACTGAAACTTTATACCTTTTGACTGACGTGTCTCCATTTTCCCCATCCTCTGTCTCCTGGTAACCACTGTTACACTCTGTGCTTCTGTGAGTTTGACTCCCAGATTCTACACAGAAGTGAGATCATTTGGTGTTCATCTTTCTGTGTCTGGCTTATCTCACTTAGCGCGATGTTCTCAAGGTTCATCCATGGTGAGATGCCTTTGAATAAGGGACAAATCTAGGCAACTTCAGTCTTCGAAAGCCTCTTCCCTTCAATCTTTTTTTAAATTTTAGGTTGTTTAACTTTATTTCAAAACAGTTTAAAAATTATCATAACTTATTAAATGGAGATGCCTCAAAGTATCTTTCTTTCACGCTGCAAAATGCTTGTAAAGTCTAAAGAATGCCAAGCGCTAACAATATAACTTCCTGCCTTAACGTCTGTTTTTGACTTTTGTTTTGCTTTCCTGAGTCTTTGCCCTAGTTTTAGTTGCGGCTGTTTAATTCTGTGGAGGAAACCTTATAACTGTTTAAATATAAAAGAGAGGAATAAAATTCTTTAAATATAAAAGCGGAATAAAAACCATTTGGGTCTAAGAATTATGTTCTGATTAAAAACACCATGGGATTTCTCATGCTCGTCCTTGTAGACACCAAGATATTAGGAGTGCGTACACATGGAGAGAAGGCCATGTGAGGACAAAGAGATGACCTTGTGAAGCCATCTGCAAGTCAGGATGAGAGACTTCACCAGAAACCAACCTTGGTCTTGAACTTCCAGCCTTTAGAATTGTTAGAAAATAAAATTCTGTTGTTTAAGCCACCCAGACTATGGTATTCTGCTATGGTAACCTTTGCTGACTAATATAATCTTGGAGAAAAGAAAGGCATAAGGATATGCAATAGTTCAAGTCCTTGAAGTATTGTACCTCAGATTGGGTAGAAATAACATGATTCAAATTATACCATAGTTTTAATTGGGCATTGCTTTTTTTTTTTTTTAAGGCATACAAGCTTTATATACCTTAAAAAAAAAAAAAAGTCCCCTATTTTCTTGTCGTGATCTTTGCACTAAACACAATTTGGGACACTCCTTTGATTTCAAAGTGCTAATATTAATATATCATGATATGATTATATATATTCACTATAGCCAAAATACCAAAAAGTTAGAGACAGATTATGCCAGAGGATATAAAAAATGAAAACAGCTGAGCACCAGTTAGAAGCCTTATAGGGTTTGGGTTGTATTCAGAGCCACCTGCACCCTACCCAAAAGACTGATTTAAACATGCACCCATCTCATTAAGGCATAAAATAGCATCCTCGATGGGCCCCCTGGATGGATGATATATGTCCCCTGCTATGCAGTGATAGGTTGAAAGTGGCCTTGATGTGCTCAAACTCTGTTCATTCCAAAGAAATATCTGAACCTTGATTAGCTCCAGGAGATAACCTCTGACCTCTTGAAGTATCCTGACTGATAAGAGCATCTTTGTATACCTTAGACCATGCCAGATTGTTCATATTAACAACGTGAATTATAATGAATACTTGAGATCCTAAGCCATATTGTACCAATTTGACCTTGCAGGGGCTGGAGACTAATTACAATTAGTCATGTTGAGCAATCTGTGTCTCTGTAACCGTGTCCTAGTAAAAACTCCGAACACCAAGTCCAGGGTGAGCTCCTCTGGCTGCCAATACTTTATACATCATTTATCACACATCATTTCTGGGAGAAAGAGGTGTTATCTTTGCAACTTTACTGGGAAGGGAAAACTGATATTCCTTTACTTATTTTAATCTGTATCCTTTCCCTAGAATAAATTATAACCATAAATTCAATAGTTTCTCCAAATTCTGTGCATAGTTCTAACGAATCATCAAATATGAATGTCATCTTAGGAACCCAATCACACCCGCCAATTCTGAGACAGGATAGACAAGTATCTAATTTTCACCTGTAAAATATAAAGGGCAGAGTCGGACTGGCTAGCATCTCCAATGACAGGAATGAAGAGGCGGTAGCTCTGTTCAATGATCTGGGCTCTCAGAGTTTGTAGATACAAAGGTTTTATAGAAGATATGATTTTAGAATCATTTTCAGTCCTCCCAAGAGGACCTTTTGGGGGATATATTAAATCTCAACAGAGATTTCCCATCAACTAACAAATTGGGGGCTAAGCAGAAGATAGTTAGCCTGAGAAAAATGCATCATTGAAGTCATCTTGAGTATTCCTGACTTCTGAAGAATCAGGAATGTATCCATAAAGAAAGAGTCAATTTTAAATACCTGCAGGCACAAAGGGTCTAAAGCCAAACTACAGGAGTGTCAGTTAAATAAGAACTATCCTGCAGAAATGATGCTCCTCTCTTCCTCCCACCTCAACCCTAGGGAGTCATAAGTAGCAGCTGAGAGGTGGGGGAAGAATAAGTGAGCATGGAATATTTTGTGAAGACAGGTACTATGACTGCAATACTCCTGAGAAGGGAGGGAGGGAAAAGTCTTAATTCTGGATACCACTGGATGCTTTGGTTATTATTCAGAACTCAATACTTAAACTGATTGGGGATGATGTTAATGTTTTTTTTTTTTTCATTTTGAATAATTTTATTTTCTTTTTCTTTTTTTTTTATTGAATCATAGCTGTGTACATTAGTTCAATCATGGGATACAGTGTGGGGGCTTCACATGCAATCTGAGATATTTTTATCAACCTGATTGACATACCATTCATGATATTGTCTCGTTTACTATATGAAAACATTTTTGATCTGTATTTAGAAGTTTTCTCCTGACCCTTCGAATATGTA
>CAUYON010162165.1:0-11727 GCA_963573935.1 Arctocebus calabarensis | reverse complement strand
GTTAAAAGTATCAACTAAATGTAGACCATAAATGTTTTCATATAGTGATTAAAAGGCCTTGAAGGCTATGTTAAATAGTTCAATGAAAATATTTCAGAATATATATAAAGTCAGCACATTGTGCCCCATGATTGCACCAATATACACAATTATAATTTAATAAACATTTTTAAAAAAAGAATTTTTAAATAGGGAAGTATTCCAAATGCTATGTTCATGAAAACCTAAGAAAAAAAAAAAAAACTCAAAATTTATAATTTAATCAAAATAGTATCTAAATAAGCATGAATATACTTACTGCAAAATATTGATTCTCTGTTAAAATTTTTCTGTCCATAATTTTACTATGGGGCTACTATATAGGGAAGAATACCTTAAAATGAATTAGGTTTTCTTGTTACAAAACTAAAGCATAAGAAGCACATATTTTGGATTAATTCCAGCATAAGATGAATAACAATTCAGTTTCTAATGTGTGCCCACCTTCAGTAAAAATGAAAGATAATGATACCTTTGATTTCCAAACACAGATAATGTGACTAATGTTACTGAGACATCATCGTCAACTTAGGTGACTGAATATGCCCTGAGCTCTTAGAGCTTCAAGATCTCTTTTTTAGTTTTCTTGTTATATCTTTATATTTTTATTTCATATTTCCTGGGTACAGTTATCATTGATAACTAGATTAGATATATCATTAATAACAACTTTGGTGCTAAGTATAGTGGTTCACACCTGAAATACTAGCACACTGAGAGACTGAGGCAGGTAGATCACCTGCACTTAGGAGTTTGAGATCAGCCTGAGCAAGAGCAAGACCTCATCCCTAATAAATAGCCCAGTGTCGTGGTGGTCATCTGTAGTCTCAGCTACTTGGGAAGCAAAGGCAAGAGGATTGCTCCAGCCCAAGAATTTGAGGCTGCTGTGAACTATAACATCGAGGCACTCTGCTGTGGCTGACAAAGTGAGACTCTGTCTCAAAAAAACAAAATTTTGGTGAAAAAAAGCAATCCCAATTTTAATATACTTCCTTTTTAAAAAATGTTAGAATGCTTTTACTTCTTAAGTGCATTTTGGTAAAAGATTATACGCATGATTGTGTCTCCTCATCTCACCCTCATCCCTGGAATAATTTATGTCTGAAATAATATTGGAACAGATTAGTAGAGTAAATCTATAAATGAATCTCATTTGAAAATTAGAAGTAACAACTCATTCCCTAAAAAGGAACAATTTCCTCTCTCATCACAGATATCAAAAGCTGTCAATTCCAAGATTGTTAGGCTAGATTAGTGATGCTATTATCAACAATTTGATGGAATTAGAAGGTTTGGGGGGGGCAATATTATTGGCAGCTCAGGATGGTTTCCTATCTTTGTACTTGCTCTGAATTGACAACTAGTGAGTAGTTGTCCTCATTACATTTTATCATTTAGAAAAAGGAAAAAAATATTATATATATAATATACATAATAGAAGAAAGGAAGTTGTATTTGTTGCTGTCAATATGTTTCCTAACATGTTTTTCCCCCCAAGAAGGAAAAGTTAGCTATCTTGTTTATTTAATCTGATGCAACTATATTCTCACTGTGCATTCAGCGATTTCCTCAAACATATTTCCTCTGTGCTCTGCTGACTTAATAATATAGCATAAGAAAGTATTTTAATCAGTGATATGGAACTGGTAGAGTACTTTTAGCTTGTACAGAGGGCTTTCATATTTGATATTCTACTTTATCCCAGAACATTTTCATTATTAGAATTAGACAGAAGTTACACAACCAAGAAGCCCAGTTACGTCTATTTTCAGCATAATCTCAACTCTAAGCAGCTCAGTGACTTTTTAAGGGGTAAATTCAATAAATGCTATGCTCTTCACACCAAACACACAGCCTATCTGTCAACACTCTACCAGATTAAAGATTTTAATTGCAAGCAACAGAAAGCAACTTTGCCTAACTGAATTTTAGAAAAGGAGTTTATTGGAGGAAAGTGACATAGCTCACAGAAACAAAGGAATAGCCAAAGGACTAGATCCCATAAAGAAAAAGAATAAGAGCAGTTCCAATGACCTGGGTAACTGGAACTAATACATCTTCTCTTCAGATGGTTCCTCTGGTGATAGAAAAACTCCTATACATTTTGGTCTTTTGTCTTAGTTCAGATTTATAATTCCAAGTAATTCCAGGGATATTCTTGAAATTTACTAAGAAGGGATGAGTCATGTTTTTTGACAAATGACATTGCAATAGTATCTCATAGTAAAGGAAAAACCCGGTGCTGACATCAGAAGGAGGAAGGTACACTGGTGAAGCTAAAACATTTGCCAGAAATAAGCACACCAGTTAATCTTACATCAACCCCATAAAGTATTTCAGATGACTATGATTACCAAAGTTAAGGATAAGAACATTGAGACAAAATGAAATTAGAAAGTTAGACAAATATTCAGGAAAAAACAGAATTATATCAAATGTCATTATGTTCTTTCCAACATACATTTGGTGCCACAGTATACTATAATAATGTTTGGCACAATTTGTAAATGCAATTCAGATTCTTAGCATAAGTGTTAGAATAAGGGGAAAATTCACTTCCAGAAAAGTCAACATTAGTGAAAAATCTACTTTAGAACATTTATTTTTTTGTCACTATCAAATACAAAAATATGATTCAAATCATCATAATGAATAGAGTTCTATGTAAAAATTTTTCTCCAGTGGCTTAACAGGGACCAGAAATGTTTTATATTTCTAAAAATGAATAATGAGCACATTGCCAATTATCATTTTTTAAAACTAAAAAAATATATAAAATATTCTAGGTACTACTTTGTGCATATTAACCTCTTATCACACACAGTAATTCTATGATGCAGGCTCCACCAGTCCTACCATTTAATGGATGAAGGAGTTGAAATATCAAAAAATAGGTACCATTATTATCTCTGTTTTACAGATAAGAAAATAAAGAGCACAGAGCCAAAGATTGAAAAGGTACAGATAAGAATCCGATGATGGTGCTTTTCAGCCTGACAAACATTTTAAGTGCCAGTATTATTTATTTCAATCAAAATCACTAAAAATCTTACTGTTATTTTGCTCATCAATATACTTCTTTGAATGATAAGAATAAGTAAAATTTAGCTAATTCCTTTTGGAAATTATCCCAAGTCAATAGTCAGCAAGATCTGAGCCAATGAAGATTTACTACATTTCCAGCTACCACGTAAAACGCCACCAGCACCAAAGCAAATATAAGACTAGGTCACAGAAAACAATATTATTAAATAATGTCATAAAACCATCCAAAGAAGAAATAATCTTGCCAACAATTATTTTTCCAGTTAATATAACAATTTCCTTAAAAACTGAGTCATCTCTTAAGAGGTAGTTTCATTATGAATCATCCTGCCTAACAAATCACAATGTTTTTAACAGAATCTTGAAGCAAGTCTAAGGACAATGGTGTGTCCTCCTGAAAATTTGGGTGCAAGCATGGTGGAGAAAACATCTGTGAGCTGTCATTCACTGGAGTTGATAGTGTTTGAATTAGAAGAAAATCATATTTCTTTGGCAATCAGTCAGGAAATAAATTGTACAGAATGCCTTTGCATAATGTCTGTTTTTTGAGCATGAAAGCTATAGAAGTTAATGACTCCCAAGCGATACCGCTTAGAATAGTGCCCTCTTGATAGGATCTTCATGGTCAATAATTTCAGATTTCACATTTATTAGGTAGTAAATAAAGTGTTGAATATCAGTGACTGTAAAATCTCCACAGTTGACCCTCTACCTATATTGATCATCTATCTCCTTAAGTTGGCCTGATTTTCATAGAACAGACATGCACCACAGCGGGCCTCAGTGTACAGTAAGCCTAGTTCCTTATGCTGACTGCCTTGGTATGTTGGCCAGTTTATTACAATCCCTTTGGGTGGTCAACTTACAAAGGTTCTACTGTATGTATTTACCATAGCATTGGTGCTACTGGTACTGAAGAGGACATAAGTGCTTGCCAAACAGAGCTCATCTCACCCATCAAAAGTTTTCAAGTTATAATCACTCACATTTTCACATGAAAGATAAATGACAACTAAAGCCCAGGATGTAGGAGGGAGGAGGGGGAGGATGGGAGGGAAAGGGGAAGGTCTGATAGAGGGAGGGTAAATGGTGGGACTATACCTATGGAACATATTGCAAGGGTACATATCAGATCTATTAAGTGTAGAATATAAATGTCTTAACACAATAATTAAGTAATTGAGGTGAAACCCTAGATTAACTAATTTGATCTAAGCATTCCAAATGATATATAAAATCAGCACATTGTACCCCATAAATGCATTAATGTATACATGATCTATGTGTATATGACTTAATAAAAAAAGTTTTCAAGTATGTGGAAAGGCTAAATTTTACTTAGTATAATATAACTAGTAAAGATAATTTCTAGGCTTTCCTTCTAAGTACCCAGGGCCCTTCTCATACACAGTCTCTCTGAATCAACCTCATTTTCTTTTTTGTACGTAAAACTAGCCAACATTAAGAGACAGATGGAGGACATCAATAAATAACATCGAATATTTATTTGTTTGAGTGGTTATAAATTTTCTTAGCTCCAACAGTATGAAATTCCAAAGTAAAAACTATCACATGTTAAAAAATATGGTTAAATCAATGAAGACCTCATTTCAACAATACAATACCATAACAGCATTTTTTCTAGTAATTCCAGTCAACTTGAAAAAAATGACTTTCTTTGCCAAAAGGTATTTTTTCCTTTAAAATTATAAATATTTCAAAGTAAAATAAGTTGTATAATTTCTCTGAATGCCAAATGCTTGAGGAACTTACAGGGTTTTTGTTTGTGTGTGTGTTTATGTTTTATGCTCAAGGCCTCCTACTGGTCTTGGCATGTAGAGAGTTTCAAAAAGTATGTGTTGAATAAATGAAGATAGAAACATGTAGACACAATTATGCATAAGTAAAATATTTCAATATTGTGAAATTGTTACGCCTAGGTAAGTGTCTAGTGCAGAAAGAATATGATCGTTTTTTTATCTCCCACCCACAGTTAATCTACTGCTCAAAAGTTGTTGAATGGCTAGGAAGCTGCATGTGTTACTGAAAGTTTCATTATATTGACTAAATATTCCTGTCTTTTTCCTTCTCAACCAAAATTTATAAGAGAAGAAAACACATTCATCCAGGCATGGTAAACCCATGCTATGGAGAAAGAATCTGTGGACATCACACCCATCTTTTCTTCTTACCTGTGACTGAGAGTAGAAGAATTCAGATATTGAAACAGTAGTTTTCAAATGCTGTGTCATGGACCCCTCGGGGGCAGCCTCACCAAGCTAGGAGAATACAGAGTAGATGACATGTGAGCCATTACTATCCCCCTCCACCAAATTTCAACATGGAAAATACTTATCTTTATATTGCATGTATAACAGTCTAGGTAAAATTGCCTTTGGAAAAAAAAACAGGGGATGGTAAAAATTTAGGTCACTTATCTAAGTGAGATCTATTTCCTTGTTAGTAACAAAGTTGAATAATTATGCATTTATTATACTATTGCAGCCACTAAAACCATTTTGGACACTTTGCTGGAAAGTGCCTTTAGACAAAGTAGCCCAACCTTTTGAATTTCTTCTTTGATGAAATATCTTTAGCTCTTAAAGTTGCCAGACGTACAAAGCAGTCAATTTGTCCAGACCAGTTCTGATGTTCAGGACAGGAATTAAGCCAGATAATTAATATCATGTTTGATCAAATGTAACTATAAAGCAACAAAATGTGCAGTTCTCACATGGGTAAGGACTAAGAAGGTGTTGAAGATGGCGTGGATGCCATTCAGCATTGCTCATTTATTTATGCAGTTCAAAATCTTGAAAAGTATACGATAGTTAGCTTATAAGGTTTATATGACCAAATTCTAAATCTTCTGGTGACTTAACAGGTTAAAAAAGAAAGAAACAGACCTTTGGTCATAAAATCAAAGTGAAGAAGAACTTCTGTCATTTGAGTTTGCTACCAATTCTCTAAGAATTTTCAATAAATTCAAGGCATTTTTTTGATAATGGGAAACTTATTTGATATGCTAAATAAATTTTAATTCTTAACTTGTATTTATTAATAATGTGTACTGTTAGTAGCTTTGATTTCATCAGTCTATAATCAATGTCATGAAACAGGTCTTTAAACCTATTATCTCATTTGATCTCCACAACAAATCTTGTCCAAAATCACATGCCTTATTTGTGGTAAAAACTAAGTGTACTAATTCACATTCTCCATGCAGGTTTCTGCTCAAATCTTTCCTTCCTAACTTCTGGCATTTTCTATCATGGACTTGTTTTGTTTTGTCTTTCTCCAACACTTATCTCCCTTAATAAATTATACAGTTGTGTCTCCTTCCCACCTCTAAACTCTCGGAGGTAAGAGCAGTATTTTTTTGTTTTGTTTCCTACTGCATTTGAGTATAAGCTAACAGTGTCTGGCCAATAATAGGTCTAAGAATCTATTTAATAAATAAATGGATGAAAGATTAGTGAATCAATGACTAAATGAGAAAATAGGCATAGATTCCTCTCTTCTTCAATACCAGATGTTTTTGCTGTACCATGCTGCTTCACATTTTCAAATAAATTTTATTAGTTCCAAAAGCATCAAATTTACCGCATTTCCCCTTATTGCCCTAAAACTCTCATTCCCCCAAACCCTGCCCATCCTATTAATAAGACAGGTAGGAGACCTGGATCTCTAACTGGAAGTAACAGTGAGTGACAATAGTACCCTATTGTTATAGAAAACCAGAACAAGGATTGTGGCAGTCACCTCCCCCTCCCCCCGCAGAGAGGAGTCCTGATACCTTGTAGTACTAGAAAAATACCAGAGGAAGGCTGACACATGAGAATAAGGGTAGAGGAAAAAGAGAGTGTGAGTATAATCCTTAAACTCACCAATATCACAATGTTAACCCACCCAACAGGTGTCAGACCAGCCCATCCATTGCTTGCTGGATATAGTCCAGGAAATAAAGGTAGGCTTATAAGGAAAACTTAAGGGACATTGAAGTACACAAGAAATACTTTAGAAGACAATAAAAAGAAAAACTTTTAACGAAGTAAGATTAAATAAAGCATAGGAACTATATAGAAACTTGTTAAAGAAAAATATATTAAGCAAAAGAGGGCTGTTTATTAAATGTAATAATGCAATTGAAGTTAAACTATTGATCTCCATAAATAAAATGGAGAAAAGATTTCAAAAATTAATAATGCAATAGAGTAGCAAAATACACCAAAAATTACATTGTTGAATTAGAAAATTGGTTCAGAAATATAAGAAAATAGAAGAAAAATGAGAAAAAAGAATAATGATTGAGAATACAAAAAGAAGTGCCAAAATCTATTCATCCAGAAAACCAAATGAGAGAATAAAACGTACAAGAAGGGGATAAAATAGTTGTTAAAATTATAACCAAGAATTTTTCTAAAATCAAAGGTGGCTTTACATTAGGCCTTAATTTGAAAGGGCTCTGTGAAAAAGAAAATTCTTTATACCAAACTCTTTCACTGATTTCCTGGGCACATAGGAAGATTACATTTTCCAATCTTCTCCTCATATATAGATGGAGGTAATTAACAAATTCTAGATCAAAGGAGACGGGGTACCTAAATGACCATATGAGCAACTGCAATACACCCCTCTTGAATTGTTAAAATAAGCAGAAAATTGTTTCAAAACTAGAAAATATTAGAATGTTACAGTCAATGACTTTATTCTTGTGAACTTGTCTACAAAAAGACAGCAAGACAGAGGCAAGAGAATGGGGCAAAGAAATTGAGAATAAAAGAAAAACCTGCATCAATGAATATTGAATAAAATGTATTATCATGTATACAAGAAATATTCCAAAAATCCATTATGTAATATGCTCCAAATAATGTGCCAACATATCCAAAAGCATCCCTGTCTTACAGGTTATATACTTCAACTATAGAGCAAAAACATTGCAGAGAAGTTGCAAAAGAATAGCCTTAACACTGTCAAATGCTTATAAATTTCTAAAATATATACTGTTGATAGTGAGAAAGAACTCTGAGTGTTACTTGAGGATGAAAGCATCACATTTCAAAAAAAGTCAGATGCAACTAAAATAATAATTTCAGGGAAACATTGTTGTAAATGCATTTATTAGTAAATAAATAAGCAAAACAACAAAACTAGAGAACTTAAATCAAACTCCAGAACAAAAAAGCAAAATAGTAAACATAAGGAATTAGAAAAAAACAATACAGTAAACTCAAAAAACAAAAAGAAGAAAATTAACAATAATAGCAAAATGTCGTAAGTAAATGAAATGAAGAAAAATAGAGATAATTACCAACCAGAAGATAATCTTTTAAAATGATAGACAATTCTCTGACAGATCAAGAAAAGACAATAAAATTAGAACAAAGTGCAAACTAGCTAATATAAGGGAGATTTTAAATTGAATAATGTTATAAAGAAAACTATGCAACAATAAATGTGAAAACTATGAAAGATGTAGTTTGTGGGAAAATATGTGATATCAACACAGTACACAATAATAGAAAACTTGACAAAAATACAATTTAAAAAGTTAAATAAATTAGTACTTCCATTCAAACCATCACCAGCTCTACAAAAAAGCCTTGTACCTACCATTTGAAGAGTAAAATGTAGAGTATTTGAGGAACAATTCCTCCTAATTTAGATAAATTATTTTATGATATATAAAAAAATCCTTTTGAAAGTATTATAATAAAATCTTAATATCAAAAGTCAAAGGTCATTAAAAGATTACAGATCAATTTCACTTATGAAATTTTTTAAAATCCTAAATAAAATACTAGTTAACTCATTCCAATAATATATGAAAAAGCATTGAATTATATCAAGAAGTTTCTATCCTAAGAATGCAAGGATTCAAATATGTAAAAAATATATTTCATCATATCAATATAGATGGCAAAAGGAAAAATTCATGATTATTTTAGTAGATAGAAAATCATTTATTGATTTCATCTATCCATAACAAAAACTTTTAGAAAGTTTAGGAAAAAAAGGAAATTTGCAAAGTCTGATTAAATCTATCTACAACTAAATTTCTAATAATCATCGTACTTAATGGAAAAATTTATAATGATTTTTATTAAAATTAAGAACAAAATTATTGCACTACTGAAAGTTCTGCTAAATACCTAAATAAAGAACTTGCCCTTCTTATCTTAAGACACTGTAAAATACAGTAAAAAAAAAAATTGGGACCAAAATAGATTTAAAAACTATTAAACCATAATAAATGACGGAGAGAGCATAATAAATTGGCAAAGAATATGACATGCTGTAGGAAATATTTTTGAGCACGTTGTGAAAAAATATGATACCAGATTTTTATCATATAAAAAATAAATTCTAGATGAATAATGGTTTAAATGTGAAAGATAAAGCTAAGAAGAAAATGTAGGAGAGTTTTTGTATGACTGATATAGGAAAAAAAAATTTTTAAAGGACTAAAAGGAAAAATTGAAAAAAAATCGATGGTTTTACAAAATCACAATTTGTTTACTTCATTAATGGACACTACTCTAGTAATGTACAGTGTAACCAGACAGATAAGAAATTTTAGAAGAGATGCCTGCCGTATAAATTATCCAAGGAAAGAAAATCTCTAACGCATATCTCTTCCATAAGTTAGCAAACCAGGAAACCCAAATGAAGAGGCAAACATAACAAAACATTTATTAACAAAATAACATAACAAAATATTTTTATATTATATAAAAAATATAAATCAGTAAGGCAGATTAGTGAAAAGCAACAAATGCTAACACTTAGAAAAAGCCATGATCAATTTCATTAATAAAATTAATTTGAATTAAAATAACAGAGGATATTTTTATATCCCTAAATAAGTAGAAATAGTATATTAAATATCATCTATCGGTGAGTATTTGTGAAATCTTTCCCATGGTCTGCTGGTGGGACTGCAAATGTATACATACATTGTGGAGTATAATCTGTTAGGACTTAGTAAAATAATGCATGCATATAATGTATTACACACTAATCCAGTCTCTGGGTACATGTAACACAGAACACTTATACAGGCGCACAGGGAAGAAAGAAATCTTGAGAGGAAGTTAATAAATAATACCTACTACATGCATGTAGTAAAAAGCAATCAACCAACCAACAGAAATAAACTAGATCCACATGTAGTACCTAATATTTTAGGAACAACTTCTTGAGAGAAAAGTAATAGGTAAAGTTTGGAGTACAATACTCACTATTTATTAAGATTAAGTACTACACAAAAAATTTATTCATATTTGTATAGATACACAGAAATATGGAATATAAAACTAAAAGAACATATATCAGATGCACAAGGGATAAGATCTGTACAAGGAAAGCAAGGGAAATAGCTGTAGTGGTAAAGAATGCAGAGAAATGATAAATTAAACTTATATAATGTATTCTTGCCTGAGCCAATTACTATTCTGTGGCTTGAATTGAAATCAGCATCTCGAATCTCTTAATCTGTTACCTGAATACGGAAAATAATTAAAAATTTATAGTAGTCAGACAACATTTACTGTGACTAAAATATTGATAAAAGTTGCCTATTGAGAGTATTTTAAAATAGAAAGTTAAATTATTTCTAAGAGTCATATTTATTTATGAACTAAATGCCAGTCCATTGGAAATAGAGGAAGTCTTAAAGCACAACAGCAAAGTTTTTCTTATGTTTCCCATGCCAAGAACCTTAAGTAATCATGACACTCAAAAATCGGAATCATGTTGTTCTTTGTGATACAGATTCCAAAATACCTGGATACTTGAAACATGACAAACTTTCATGTAGATATTTCTATATGACAAACTTTGTATTTTTAATATAAAGAATCTGTCCAATATAAATATTATACTCTGCTTACTTAAATGAAGAACAATAATGGAATTTCAAGTTTATTACAAATTTGTACTCTAACAGCCCATAAGTAGATCCATTTGCTATTTTTCAGTAAAAAATTCCTTTGTCTGTAGACTTGATTATAATTTTTTCATCATCAATAACATGGTCACTCTGTTACCATTTATACTACTACAAGGCAAGAAATGTTTCTCCTTCTGTCCTTTCCCTTTTGTATTTTAGTTCCACTTTTCTTCTCTCTACATTTGTTTTCTTTGACCCCTGAATCCTATGATGCTTTCTTTTATAGTCCATGGCAAGGGAAATAGCTTATGGCTTAGGTTTCACAGCCACCAATGGTCAATTTGGTTAGCAAACTGTAAAATCAGATGGTGGCGTGAGTAGCCATCATATCTGGGCCTGCACGGACAGCAATTAGTTGAAGCCCAAGAAATGAATTTGGAAAGGAAATGAGCATTTCAGTTCAGCAACTTAATATCTAGGTAAACCTAAAGCTTGCATTCTTTCATCTTTAAAAAGGAATATGAAGCTAATTTATAGCTTTCATATGAAGGCTAAAACCCAATTATAGCATAGGAATACAGGGAAGGGGGAAAGGGAGGGGAGGGGAAGGGGAGTATGGGTGGAGGGAGGGCAATTGGTGGGATCACACCTATGGTGCATCTTAGCAGGGTACTGGGGAAACTTATTAAATGTAGAGTATCAATGTCTTTATATAGTGATCAAGAAAATGCCATGAAGGCTATCTGTAA
>CAUYON010162163.1:0-29097 GCA_963573935.1 Arctocebus calabarensis | reverse complement strand
GAATTTCTAAATCCAACTTTTCCTCTATTTTATTGATCTTGTTTGCAATCCAAATTCTGAATTCAATTTCTGACATTTCAGCCATCTGTTTATGCATAGGATCCTTGCTTGTGTCCACCAGATTATTCCTTGGGGGGTTGACCTAGTCTCGTTGTTCATATTTCCAGAGGTTTTCCATTGATTCTGCCCCAGGATTAATTTTACACCGTTTGGCTAAATGAGTAGATAAGGGCAATTTGGGCTGGGAGTTCTAGGAGTAGTGATTGACCAGTTCTTTGCTTCAAAGCTTGGGCTGGCATCTGTACCTTTTCCCCTAGAGTTTTGCCACTGCTTGCGATACTGAGGACCTTCTTGGTGTGGTGGGGTTAGGTGGCTCTGCCTTATTTTCAGCTGGTCTTTGTCTTACCTTAGAGAATCTGTTACTCTGAATTGAAATCTGAGCTGTGAAGGAATACCAGAGTTAAGTCGCTGCACCCCCCCACACACAACAATTGAAAAAGCCAAATCAAACCTTCCCATTACCACACACCCTGGGTACCACTTTGGAAAGTCCTTGGGTGATTAGCCCAACTGAAGAGATTCTAATCAATTATCCTAGTCAGCACCGATCTCAAATGGAAGAGTTAAAACAGTCTATAGCTGCTAGATAGCAGGGATCCACTGGAAACTCTTGTATAATTCACTTCGATGCTCTGTGAGCTCAGGAGGACACCCCCCCAGCAAGTAAATTAGTCTGGGAAGGTTGATGCCTCCTTCCCAACCTTGCCCCTCTGTCACACCCAGTCAGTGGTAACAGTTGTGATCAGTTTCCTCCAATGACCTGATGCTCCAGAGGTTTGCACCTGCCTGGGTCACAGTGAGGTCTGTGGCTCCACAACCAGTCTGCAACCCCCTGTCACTGTTTGGCAGGGGGAGGTGAAGCCTGACAACCTGGGTACTTAACAGGGGCTGGGGTGATTCACTCAGTTCCAGCCCTGTCCCTGATTGATGCTGCTGCTGGAACAGAGCAAGTTCGCAGAATTTATTTCTGTCAAGGCTATTTTCCCTGATCAGACTGGGGCTGCAAATGGGTTTTACTCTGTCTGTGAGTTCCAGCCCTTTGTCTCAACTTTCATCCCCTGAGGGCCAGGTTAAGCAAAGCAGCCCTTCTGCGAGTATTCTCCCAGAACAATTCCACAACATTTGGAAAAGAAAATCAAACCTTCCCACTATCACACACCCAGTGTACAACGTTGGAAAGTCCTCGGGTGTTTGGCCCAGTTAAATAGGTACCAAACAATTTTCCCAGCCAATATCAACCTCAAATCAAAGATTTGAAATGTCTCTAGTGACTAGACAGCAGAAGTCTGCTGGCAGCTTTAGTATAACTCACTCCAGTGTTCTGTGAGCTCAGGAGGAGCCCAAGTCAGTAAATTAACCTGGGAAGGTTGATGCCTCTTTCCTCACCTTGCCCCTCTGTTATACCCAGTCTCTGGTAACCCTGCAGGTCTGTGGTCCAGTTCCCTCCAATGAGCAGATGCTCTAGAGGTTTGCGCCTGCCTAGGTCACATGGGGCTCTGTGGCTCCTCAGCCAGTCCACCAGTTATGTCGGTGTTGGCGGGGGGGAAGGTGAGGCCTGACAAGCTGGGTACTTGATGGGGGCTGGGGCAATTCACTCAGTTCCAGCCTTGTCCCTGATTGATGTAAAGTAGATGAAAAAGCTAATAGAACAGAACAAGATCACAGAATTCCTGCCCTGTGGAGGAGACGCTGGGATGCTAATAGTCCTGACTTAGTCTGTAAGCTTCAGCCCTTTGTCTTAGCTGTCGTCCCCTGAGGGCCAGGTGTGGCCAAAATTTAGCAAAGCTTCGGTCCGCTTAGGCCAGCTGCTTTCTGGCCAGCCGCTTTTTGGCTCATTCTCTCACCGCTCCTGAGCCGGAAGAACAGCACTGACCAGCGGTAACCCACGCCCTGTCCACTCCCTTCGAGAAAGTGTTCAAGAATCTGGACTCTGTGGGAGGACAGACCTCCAGAACTCAGGGTGAGCGTGGAGGGGAGTGCCGGGAGTTCCAACTTGCAGGTAGATAATATATACAGTTTTATACAGCTTTACTCCTGGCAGGATTGTGCCGTGGCACAGGGGAAGGAGGTCCGGTTTTTAGAGGGTCTCTCCCGTGGGGTAGAGTGGAAGGACATCTGAACTCTGCTCGCTTGTTTGTATGGAGGTATGGAGTATACTGCGAGCTGTTCTCTTGGGGGAGGGGACTCCCGTCCGCTTGGTGATGTGCTCTGTACCTTTTAATTGTATCCTTGGGGTCGCAGGTCACTCCAGCAGGGTTGATGTCCATTCCTCGACCTTGTCTCTTGGCTCAGCAACAAACTGTTGGCTTTCTTGCTAAATTTCTGCCCTTTAACTCTCCTTCTGGACAGAAGCGTCTACAGAAAGCTGGCTACAGACCACCATCTCGGCTCCTCTCATTTTCTTCTTAATATTGCCCAGACCAGGCTTTGCCGAAATACACCCAGGTTCTTGTTATTATTTCCATGGAATGAATTACATGGGGTTAGTCCTGGATGTGCCTTTTCCTAGATGAAAAGTGCTGGAATAGGTTTCTAGTGTGGGAACAGATTTAAGGATGTTGCCCCTGGAAGATGCCATGGAGGGTAGTAGTTTAAATGTGCTATGGCAAAGGATTGTGAAAGCCAATTGGCAAAGATTATGGGAAAGAGCAAGCAAACTTTGGCTTCCAAGAGTATATTTGCATGACCTTATTAGAAACTGAAAAGGAAAAGAGAAAAAATATAGAATCATAATTTGGGGCATAAAAGCTCTCTGGCACAGTAGAAATGCTATCTTGGAACTCCGTTAAAGCAGGGCTTAGTACAGTATGGCCTGTAGGCCAAGTTCTGCCCATCATCTCATTCTATACATCTTTGGAGCTGAGAATGGTTTTTACATCTTCAAGTGGTTGAAAAATAATAATAAAAAGAATAATATTTCATGACCCATGAAAATCAAATGAAATTCAAATTTCAGTGTTCCTAAATAAAATGTTGTTGGAACAGAGTCACGCTCATTCATTTATGGGTTGCAACAAAGAATGTGTAGCCCACAAAGCCTGAAATGTTTACTACATGGTCCTTTAAAGAAAATGTTGCTGACTCCTGTGAAAGAACCAGATGAGGAGCTTAGAAGGGCTAAACCTTTCTAAGGGTCTAACTAGAAGGGCTGACCATGGGACCTTAGAAGGGATAGACCCTTCTAAGGGTCTAACTAGAAGGGCTGACCATGGGTGGAAAAGAGGAGTGTGAGAGAAAGCAGGATGAAAGTATGATTGTGATGATGGCTTACCAAGTGTCTGCTATTTTATGTGCAATACCATGTTTAATCCTCTCAACGGTCTGTGAGGTAGAGTTAGGGTCCCAGCAAAGCACAGACACACACTCCAATTGAGATAATTGGGAGAGGGTTTAGTAAATGGAGTATTTGTAGAGCAAGAACAGTGATAAGGCTTCATGAGACAGAAGAGTGTCCTGGGCCTAGCATCAAGGAGCTGTTACCACCTCTAGGAATGAAGAGTTGAGAGAAGAGAGGAGTTTGCAGAATTCAGAAGGAAAGCATTATGTAGGCAGGGCTGCCTTGAGAGCCTCAGCGACTGTCAGCTGCAGGACATACCTGGTCAGATAGGACCCACAGGAGTGAGCCTTGGATGTCAGTAGCCCTCTCTGTCTTCCCTTCCTTCATTTTCTCACTGGGGCAGGCATCTGTTGAATTCAACAAAGGAGGAATTTCATCTGGCTTAGTGTCTTGGGGCAGAAAGAACAGTGAAGGGTGTAAGGGTATCTGTTGGGCAAATAGAAGATAATGGGTGAGTACCACTGCCATCGTGGGTCCCCACTTGCCCACTGTTTTATGAATGACCAAAGTTAGGTTTAGTCAGGTTAATCTCCCTTGGTAGATACTGGATTTTGATTTGAATACAGACACTCTGGTTCCAAGATGTTTTGTTTTAACTATTATTTTCCTGAGTTGAAATGAAAGGGACCTTAGGGGACTATGGCTCTCCTCTTTCCAAGCTTAGAAATAGCATTTGCTGCGTACTTTCCAGGTATGGTTCTTTGGCTACTACTTGAATATCTGCCCATATGGAGATCAGCTACGGTCTTGTAGTCATTTTTTTTTTTTTTCTCCATTGGAAGATCACTGTGTGGCTGGTCACCTATCTCTCAGATTGGAGAACTCCAGGATTTAACAGTTAGTGATTTAAAAAATTCAAATATATTTTTAAATTGATACACAGAAATCTGAAGCTTTCAGTTTTCTTCTTTACTCATTTTCTTAGGTCTTCCTCTTCAGAGTTAGTAGATAAATTTCTGTCTTACTATTTTTCAATATTTAACCCCCTAGAAGTTTGTTTTGTCTTCTATTATAGAATTTTTTTAATAGACACTCTTTCCTCTAGTCAAATGGTCACTTTGTATAGTTTTCTTTTCATCTTTCAAAATCAAAGTGTTTCATCAAAAAAGGATAAAGGAATTACATGGGCTATAAATTTTATTTTTCCTTTTTTAAACAGTTGAGCTTTTAAAAGCCATAGAGAGAGTGTATTAACCAGTCTTTTAATGGCTGCCCAGAACTAGGTGAATCAGTGGAAGTGTATTGTGGGCAGGGAGAGTGGCCAGTGATGTATGTGGCAGGCTTTGTCCTATGTCTCTCACACACTTCAGGATTAAGTTTTACCTGTGACTGACCGCATTGGACTTGTGCATCTGCCTTTTGCATGCTGCAGTGGTCAGGCATGGTGGACACCCTTCTTTTCTAGCTGTGGTAACAAGATACCTTAAACCTGCTGGTACCTATGAGTCCTTCTTGTTTCATGGAACATAGTATATGGTTTCTTTTTTCAGAATAAGTCTAAGTCCTGATAAAGCCTTGTGGACTCTGATGATAGTGACAGTGATAATAATGACATATTTTTTTTGAGTGCTTAATCCTTGGTACGCCAGGAATAGTTCTCAATGTTTACCATTTGTGTCCATCTAATACAATCTAAGGGGTCCATTTAGCATAAGGTAATTTAGTTTCCATGATTTTATTTAAGTATGAAGTTTTCTGTTGCTGTTGAGTTCAATTTTTATTCCATGATGGTCTGAAAAGATATAGGGGATAATTTCTATTCTTTTGAATTTGTTGAGGTTAGCCTTGTGACCTATGATATGATCAATTTTGGAAGATGACCCATGGGCTGATGAGAAGAATGTGTATTTGGTTTTGATAGGATAAAGTGTTCTACAAAAATCTGTTAAGTCCATTTGTTCTAGGGTCTCGTTTAAGTCCATTATTTATTTGTTTAGTTTCTGCTTGGAGGATCTGTCTGGTACTGCCAATGAAGTGTTAAAATCTCCAACTATTATAGTGTGGGAAGATATCATATCATTCAGATCAGTTATAGTTTGTTTTATATATTGAGGAGAAGTCAGATAGGGCACATAGATGTTAACTATTGAAATCTCATCATATTGTGTGTTTTCCTTGACCAGTATGAATTGTCCACCTTTGTCTTTCATTACTTTTGTTGGTTGGAATCCCATTGTATCTGCATACAAGATTACAACCCCAGCTTTTTTCTGCTTTCCATTTGCCTGGAATACCATTGCCCATCCCGTCAGCTTGTGTCTTGTTTTATCTTTTGAGGTAAGGTGAGTTTCTTGTTGTCAACAGATATCTGGCCTGAGTTTTTGTATCCAATTGACCAGCCTATGCCTCTTTAAAGGAGATCAAACCATTCACATTAATTGAGAGAATTAATAGATGTGGCAGAGTTTCAGTCATCTGGTTTTTCAGAAGTCCAGAGCTTAATTTTATGCTTCTCACCACTGTGGATGCTAGGCTTTGTTCTTTAATTTATGGGTAGGCTAACTTTTTTGGTGTACCCTCCTTTTGCTTGTTATGGGTCTAAGTATATCCTGTACAGCCAGTCGAGTCATGGCAAATTTCCTCAGCATGTGGATGTCATTGAAGTATTTGGTTTCTACATCACAAATGAAACTCACTTTAGCAAGGTATAGGATCCTGGGCAAGAAATTGTTTTGTTTAAGAAGGTTGAAGGTTGATGACCATCCTTTTATGGCTTGGAAAGTTTCAGCTGAAAGATCTGTGTTTATCTTTATTCTTTTCCATTTGTAAGTAATACTTTTCTTATGCCTGGATGCCTGGAGAAGTTTCTCTTTCATATTAACACTGGCAAAATTAATTACCATGTGTTTAGGAGATGTTTTGTTTGGATTGAGTCATGCTGGGGTGCTGAAACTATCTACTATCTGAATTTCTGTGTCTCTTGCAGTACTTGGGAAATTTTCCACCATAACAGCTTGGAGCAGGAAATTTGTGCCTTTGATACCCTCTTCTTCTCCTTCAGGTATCCCTATAATTCAGATGTTTGATTTCTTGGAATGATCCCATAACTCTCTCTGGGAATATTCAGTTCTTTTTCTCCATTTTTTTGGTCTCTTTGAAAGCTTGGGATAGTTCAAAAGTCTTGTCTTCTTTATCTGAGATTCTTTCTTTGCACTGCTCAACTCTATTTCTGAGGGACTTTACTGTATTTTGAAGCTCCTCAAATACCTTTTTCAATTCCTTAAGCTCTGTTTTATCTTTCCTCATTATGTCTATATACTTGATGACTTTGTCTTTGAATTCATTAATTTCTTGAGACAACTTCTGAACTGTTTTTGGTTCCTTATTTCCATCTTTTCCTCTAGTCCTATTATCTTATTTGTCATCCATATTCTAAATTATATTTATGACATTTCAGCAATTTCTCCATGGATGGGATGGGTTTTTTATTTTCTTTGATGTCCCCAGGAGGTGATGATCTGCCCTGATGTTTCATGTTGCTAGAGTTCTTCAGGTGATTCCTCCTCATGAGTATTTTCAGCTTCTTCCTCTTTTTCTCTTTTTAAATATGTTAATTATATTTTTTTAGTTGAATTGATAGTTTGTCTCTTATGAGTCCACTCCTCACCATTGCAGTGCCACCACTGCATAACAAAGGCATTGTCATATTTTTTTAAAAAGTCATGTTTATTGACTTGTTTTATGAGGGCTTATTGACTGCCTTTTTTATGTCTCTCACGTTGTTAGCTCAGTCAATCATCACTGCAGTTGTATAAGTTAAAAATATCTCTCCAAAAGTGGATGGGAAAGGGTTGCAGAGATTCAGTAAGTTGTCCCAAATTATAACTGGTCACTGGCAGAGGATGAGTGGGAACCCAGCAGAAATCTCCCAGAACCTCACATAAAACCACTAATTTGAGTGAGATGGGCCAAGATATGAGATATTAGTGATTTCATTCTCCCTATATCTTAAAACATTTTGGTATTTGTAATTCTAGGCATTATTTGATCATTACTCACCAATGATTCCAAACTATGCTTAAATACTCTAAAATGTAAAGGCTTCATTCCCCTGTTTGTGCCATGCACTCTACTTTCTCTTTCCAAACTCTCAGGATAATCTGGGATTTCTTAATTATCTCTTTAGATTCGCTTCTGAAGCAAGACCCTTAAAAAAAAATCTTTATGGGTAAAACTACATGCATTTTTGGCAAAAGTAGTCGTTGACACCTTCAGAAGGGAAGACAAGCATGTCCATGTCCCCAGTGCTGGGAGAATGGGGACTGAAGACCCCATTCTTGGCAAAGGAAAAGCACCCTCAGAAAAAGAGGAAAAGTAAAAAGTAAGCTGAATGAGTCAGAACAAAGAAAAGTCAGATAGTTCATATTTACACTAGCCATTGCTAATAAGCTTCTTGCCTTTTCTGAAACTCTGGCTTGTTGGGGATAACAGCTTACAAACACCCTGTTGGGTCTGTGAGCACTCTGAGGGAGGATAATGTCATAGAAAGGTCTATGACAAGTCCTAGAAAAAGATACATGTTCTAGTGCATTTCCTGCCCATTAAACAGGCAAAGCAGATAGATACCCATTGTGGAAATTTGCATTTGCCTGGGGCAGAGACCAAGGGAATAGCTCCAGCCATGAGATATGGGCAGAAGAGCTTATATCCCTTATAGCAGAGGAAAATCCTCTGTGGTGGTGATTGGGAGGAAAATGCCTCCCTCCCACTGATTCCTCGGAGGAGATTAATGCTGATGGTATTTTACTTCACAGAGAACTAGTGGAGCTTAACATCTCCCTAGAAATCTGTGTGTGTGACCTTAAGCAGGAAGCTCTCCTGATCCAAGGCTTAGATTTCAGATTACTGAAGGCCACCATTAAGGTTAATTATAATAACAATAGAAGCTGATCTGATCAATCTGGGAGAAACTGGTGATGTCTTTGTTCCCTCCCTCATTTTACCCTCTGGGCAAATAGAGTTCAATAAAATCAGAGTGGAGCAAACTCTCTGGACCATTGCTGGAATCCCATGATGGGCAACGGACCCCTGGCTCCCACTTTTAATTCTACTTTATGTCTCTTGTCTTTCCTTACTGTTGCTTCTAACTCTATATTTCTTCAGTCTATCACTGCCAGTTTCTATAGGTCTCAGCGGACCCTGCTCTCAGGGTAGGACCCCAACACCAAAGGCCAGAAGAAAACAGTCACACAGCCCCACCCCACCCTACACCAGTCATCATATGTCACAACTGGACTTGCTTCTGTGTGGGCTCCTCCCTTAACTCTGCTAATGAATGGCCATGACCCCTTCCTTTGGTCCTCATCTGCCAGGGGCTAGTAATTCTTACCAATTTGTCCAGCTTCGTAGATATTGAGTCAAATGTATTTTTTTTTTATGTTTTGAGGAAAGTAATGTGTGATTATCTGTTAGTGGAATTGTTTTCTATAAGTTGGGTCATGGAAAAAGAGTTCTAGTATACATACTATCTAAATACCTTTGTAAATGAAATACACAAATAAGCATTCTTGTTCTATTCAAATAAAAATTACATTGATGCAAATAAACAGAATATTAGTAGGCAACATAATAATGTCCACTATCCAAGTGCAAAATGAACACTGGTATTTATAGTTGAAAGATAAATTTAATAGGAAGTATGTGTCTCAGGGCTATAGTTCCTGTCTAAGCAGCTGAGGGCAGTTGTTTTGGTAAATTACTCCTGATGTCTCCAAGTGATAATTTTGAGTTTATAAAAATGTTAATTTTAAGAAAAAGTATGAGAAAGAGTATCTCTAGCACTCACAGAGTCCAGTTAGGATGAAGGGTGATAGAAGGTGCCCAGACTGCCTACTTCACTGTATTTCTTAAAATGGTTCTGGAAATACCTGAGTTATGTGCTGGAAATATAAATTTCAGTCCCCTATTTATGACCGACTGAGTCAGAATTCTCTGAGGTGATTCTTTTCATAGTAAAGCCTAAAAATCACTTCTGTATTAGCTTCTCTTCAAGTGGAAGGATGGAGTTGAGGAAAATAAAAGGAACAAGAACAAGACTAAATGTTAGGATTTATGGGATTATTATAGTGCCATATAGGATCTAATGTAGGATCCAGGAAATAAAAATGCAAGAAGAGCAGTCAAATAAACAGATTTTTTAGGAGACTGCTGATTTACTATCTTGGTTTAAAATACAAAAAATGGAAGCAAGATGAAGCAGACAGAGCCATCAGATTGCAGAGTTAGAAACATGAGTAAGGCAGGAAGGGCCCTGGCAGCAGTCCTTATCATGGGGATGGGAGTGGGTCAGCAATGTACCATCATGCAGGAGCCATAGACTGAAGTTAAAGAAGCTACTGAGTCCTAAGTTTTGTATTGTAACATCAATAAGCTCTCCTACCTGTTCTTGGCTGGAAGGTAAAACTTGAAAACCCAGTTTCCTGTCAAGTCTTTCCAAGAAGTTGCAATCACAGGAAGTTCTGTTACAAACCCAATACCTGAGTTTCAGACATCAGAAATTCTGCAAAGTAAGACACTTCCTCGGAGCTCAGAAAACACTTCTCTCAGGGGCTGATCAATGTGAAACCCATTCAATGACTTCCTAGCCCATGGTGAAAAAAGCATTCCAAGTGTTGGGATGAGTGTGAGCAAAGCAAAAGCACCGGATGAGAAAAGAGCCCAGTATATTGCATATAGGCTTTGAAGAACTTGAAAAAACGGTTATGCTAAAAAATAGTATTATGTCAGTGTTAAATTTCTTGAGTATGATAATTATATTGTGGAAATGAGAAGGATCTTGTTCTTTTAAGATACTTACTTAAGTATGTAGGAATGAAATTTGATGAAACAGGTAAAGCTAAAGCAGATAATTCTCAAGTGATTTTAAATTAAAAAACATGTATGCATATGTATACAGAGAGATAATTCAAATTTGGGACATTATGAACAATTAGAGTATACAGGTGAGTAATATAATGGTGTTCATGGTATTTTTCTTGCTGTCTCTCTCTAAGTTAGAAAATTTTCAAAATAGGAAGTTGTTGGGGGCAGGCTGGGCTGCGTGTTGAAACAGGGCTGGAACATTCTATAAGGTTCCAGAAAGACATACCACAAGGGCAGGTGGCTAGAGGCAAATGGTAGAAAACAGAAAGTCTGGGACAGCAATTCACTTGCAGTGACTTAGGACCTGAAAGCCCTGGAATTTTAACAACACAGTTATTTGTTTTAATCTTCCCTCAGTAACATTTCATTTCATATCCATACTTTATACACACAAAATTAGGGTCATATTCCAGCTCCATCCTAGTCTCAATCACACAAAGAGAGGCATATTTTTTGGCTTATCTGGTAGATGGATTTTAGTCCAAAGCTCCTCTTCATGAATGATTTCAATTCTTGCTCATCAGTCTTGCTGTGGAATCACAGTTAAAGAATTGTGGGAGAGCATATCTTAGCTATCCAATGATCAGCAATTCAGCTTATTTTTATCAAGTATGACTTTGTCATTTTTATATGATACTCACCACACACACTCATACAAAAACACATTTGTTTTACCACGTCACTTCTTGCTTCCCTCCCTTTTCCAGCCCCAGATACAGATTTGTATTCCTGGCATCCTGCTCTTGTTTGATGAGTTTTAAGAGCCTTCAATTCTTGTTTTGTCCCCAGGAGTAAAGCAGCAACTGCTTTAAACTGATAATGACATGATTTTGCTGCCCTATAGACAGTCATTTAAACTCAGTGATATGTGGCCACTGCCTCAAAATTCAAGCAATGGAAATGACATCATTATCAGCTGACTTCTTATGATGAAAAATGACCCACATTAGGAAACGATCTGAACCCAAGGAAACTTTGGTAATCAATCATCACAATTATAACGTGTTGGTCTTTTATGCAAATCCAACCCACAGTGAAGTGGGTTTGGGTGGGAGAGTTAGAAGAGGAGAAATCTAGTGGAAAAAGAACATTAGTACAATGTAATTAAGCAAAAAGGAAAGCTCAGATAATATATGTTTCTCAAGGGACCATGACAGATCTAAGCTGAAAGGGTTGCATCATCATCATTGAAAGCATTTGTTAATGCCCAGAGCCACACAGAAAAAGGATTGAGCTTTGTGCTGTATAAAGTTAGCTGAAAAACTCCAAGGTCTTCCATCTGAGAACTTGAGCCCTCCATGGGCTACTTCCTTGGTGGGTAGAGGGCCATTCCCTCACTGCAGGGAAGCCACCACAATTGCAGAGGAGTGCCTGGCTTCCCTCATTCTGCTTCAGTCTCTTTGTCCTTTTCAAGGTCACATGGCCAGCCACACTCCCTAGCCTCTGTATGACATAGAAAGGAGTAAAATTTTCACCATATGCCTGCAAGAAAGCCAGTTGTTCTTAGAATGCAAAAAAGGCAGGAACTTTGGCAGTGAATTTTATCATTACCCAAGGGGACATGTGATTGCACCTGGTTAGTTTCACTTGTCTACTTGTGGTTCCTAGAGTTTGTGTTTTGTCTATTCCCATTTTTTCAAAACTGTAAAGGAGGATGTGTGTGTGTGTGTGTCTGTGTATATATGTGTGTGAACATGTATGAAGAAAAGCAAGGGAGATGACGAAGGACAAAGAGATAATAGATATGGCTGTGTTGATCCCAGGATGAGGCATCTCCCAGTGGCCTATGCCCCTGGCTATATGAAAAACACAGGAAGTGAGAGCCAGCTCAGCCATCCCTAACCAAGGACTCCAGGGGCTGCAGGCCACTCATGGAAATGTGTCTTTGCACAGTGAGTGCTCCAAGCAGAACTTCCACCTCTTGGCCTCCATCTGCATACACAGGGTCCCCTTCAACTCTATTTTTTTTTTTCAAAAAATCTTTGTGGTGTCATCTGTCTTGTTCTTCTTGACTACCTATAAAACCTTTTCTATATACACCTCTTGTCCAGGTTATGAGGCCTGGCTTACTTCTTCCCATACTCTTCAATACTCTCCTGCATGGTACAAATAAACCTTTCCCGCCCGCAGACCAATAATATTGGAAATTCCCTCTAAGAGTTTGCTCCTGTAGCTCAAGTCCCCCCTTCCTGATACACACAAATTCTCCTGTGGGCAACACATCAAGCCTTCTGTGGGTTTGTACTTGGGACTCATTTTTCAGAGTCGAGAGAGGAGTAACCCAGAACACAAGGCACTGCCCCAGCAGGGCAGAGAGGAGGGAGTTTCAGTGGAGAGGAAGACCGCAGACCCTGAAGAGAAAGTGCTATCTACCTTGACTTCATGTGGACTCAGCGTCAGGCACTGTTGTAACTCTTCACACCGATGAAACCATTTAAACCTCACAGCAACCTGATGAGACTGTATGGGAGCATTTATTTTCCCCTTTTGCAGAACCTGAAGCTCAGAGAGGTTAAGTGACTTGCTCACCATCACTTTGGTGGGCAGAGGTGGTAGTCTGACTTCCATCCCTTGTCCTTCACCATTGCTGGAGAAATTCATCCAGCTTCCTTGGAAAGAGACAGAGATACTGCAGTCACCCCAGCCCTGCCTCCAGCCCAAGGCACCTCCGTCATCTGTGGCTGTATCAATAGATATGCATGGTGGTGGCAGCAGGAAGCCACACCCTGTCTAGAGAGACTGATGGGTGTCAACTTGAGCAGCCATGGGATCTCACCCTTGGCAGAAGCCAAGAATCCCCCCTCCCCCCACCGAGTTGCCTTTGGACTTACAGTGCCAGCAGCTTCTTGTGACTTACTAAGGCATTTTAAACCAGCAAATACCCAACTGATTTATTCACAGAGATTAATGAAATCATGTCTTGGGAACTTAACAGACGTCACTGGGCATGCTCCAGTTGACCTCAGCTGCAGTCTAGTGACAGCTTAGGGAGAGCAACATCGGTGTTGTTAGCTCAGTGGGTGTGTGGTGCTTAGTGTTCTCTCGCCATGGTGCGGGGTGGGGAGGATGTTCTTTCTGCACTTCACACTTGGCTAAAAATGAGGGGGGAGAAAGCATTTGAAACAAGCCCTAAAACTTGGACAGTCTCCTGTGCCCTCCAGTGCAGCTGACAGCTAATTGAGGAGCTCTTTCCATGCTCCCCACAGCCAAGGAGCTGAGCTTTCTCCCAGGCTGCACTAGGCGGCTCCGGCTCATTCCGAACGTCCCTCTCCACACCCACAGCTTCAGTTCTGGTTGAGGAAAGGCTCTGTGGAACATTTTGAAATAATCAGTTCATAGCTACGGTTTAAGTCATGCTTCTTCTGATACATAATCAATACTGGTTACCATGAGTCATTAATTGCTGTCGGTCTTTGTTTTCCAGGTGGTGAGAAACAGGAAGGGTGAAACAAACATCGGTGGGTCTGTTGTGCTGTCCTCAGGAGCATTGCTCTTTTGACCAGCTCAGCTGCTTCTTTCCCACCTAGCAAAGAGAGGGGCTGAGGGGACTGTCAGCAAATGCTGTGTTGGAGGAAATAATTCACTGCGGCAGGGAGCACAGCATTTGTGTAAAGGAACTGATCTGTCTCTGTTTGTAAAATCTGCACTCATTTGTACTTTTGGTGAGAATATTATTTCCTGTCTCAGGTCTATTTTAGCACTAAAATAAGCATGATGTTGGGTGGCGCCTGTGGCTCAAAGGAATGTGGTGCTGGCTCCACATGCCTGAGGTGGTGGGTTCAAACTCAGCCCAGGCCAAAAACTGCAAAAAGAAAAAAAAAAATTCAGCATGGTGTTTACATTAACTTGGCTCACAATGTAAGTCACCCTGCATGTCCAGTTTTCTGGAAGAGTGAAGATTCTCTCAGAAATTCTTGGACTCTTCTTTCCATTATGTTCTTTTATAGATGGTGCACATACATGACCAGATTTTAAAGGCAAAGGTTTTTCATGCCTTGCTTAACTCATGCCCCTCTCTGGACCCTAATTATTGAACAGGTTTCTAATTAGAACTATTGTATTGATTGGTGAGTGTGAGGTGGTGAGTGTGGGAGGGGCTTTGGTGATTAGTCCTTGGTGGGTAGAAAAAGGTGAACAGTGTAGTACAGGGAATATTGGGGTCTGAAGATCTGGGATACAGGAAGAACTTAACTAAGTATTATCTGAGTGACCTTAGACTTGACTTAATACTTTCTGAGCATCAGCTTCTTATCTATAAAGTGGAGATAATAATAGCTACCTTGAAAGGTCTGGGGAAGGTTCAAATAAAATAAAGGGTGGGGAAGTGTTCTTGGGAACTATCAAATCTTACACACAGTAAATGGCTCAAATGGTTCTTGAAAGAAAATGGTCTAAAACTGGAGTTTTGTTAAACAGATTTTTTAACTTGATTTTTCTCACAACATGATTTAATTTATACTCCTGTGTCTAATTTTTTCAAAATATGGGCAAGTAAAAAAGGCCTGCACTTTACATTGTGTTAGGCAGGGCCCCACACCTTGCCATGCCAATATAGAAACCAGACAGAGCCAGAGCACTGGTCATTGTAACCAAAGAAACAGGGATGCATCCTAGTAAGGCAGTGCCTACCTGATTGCTATGGTGGACCCCTCACATGACCCATTTTCTACTCCGGCCAGGATTTTGAGTCACCTCCATCTCTATGTCTAGGTCTGCAGAGGCTCGAGACTATGGTCGCATCTGTGTCCAGAGTCTACAGGCCTTGCAGAAAGAGGGGTGATTTGACATTTGAGGAATTATTGTAATAACATCTACCATTTATTGAGTGTTTACTGTGTGCCAGGTGCTGACTTAAGCACTTTATGAACAACAGACTTGTGAGATGGAAGCTATAAGCATCCCCATTTTACAGATAAGGAAACTGAGTGCAGGAATTTGGGGTTAATTGCCCAAGGTGACTTGTTAATAGAGTGTGGGTCATGAATCCTATGTGGATCTATCTGACTCTAAAGGCAGCCCAGACTGTTGCACCAAATTATTTATCTGGGCTGGGACTTGTCTATAGCCAGAACCACACTCAAACTTGGCCCTGGACAGTGTCATCCTCTTGCTGAATAGAGGAGAAACAGGACTTGGGGCTGCATAGGACTTATATCTCACGGCAAGTCCTCAACTGAAAATGTCACTGGTCAATTCAGTAGGGCTTGGATTGTATGGTTGTACAGAGCACATATGTACTATGGGGTACCTTGCTTTAAAATCTCTTCACTAAACTTGTAACTAGCCATTTAAAACATTTCTTTTCTAAGTAGCTACCTTCACATTTTTCTTTTTGCAGTTCAAAGTGGATCTAAGCTACAGATCATGATAACTCTTCCTTTTAACCTCTTTGATTCTGATTTCTTACTGTTCATTCATAACATATGTTATTATCAAAGAAAAAGGAAAGAGAAGAAATATAAAAAAGAAAAAGAAACAATGAAAGAAGGAAAAAAATTAGTTTATTTAAGCAAGACAAAGAAAATGAGAAAAGCAGTGGGAAAGAAGCTAAATGTGATCCAGGGTTGAGTAAAGTGGCATGAAACTGAGGACTTTAATGTCTGTTCCACCCACCCAACACCATCCCATAAATCCTTACATTACATTCCACTAAATGTGTCAGAAATGCAACTGTGCTTGCAAATAATTACTGCCATTGAATGAATCCGCCCTGGCATATCCATTTGGGCTCAAAATAACCCATTTAACCTAAGAGTAAATCAGTGACTGGACACCCAGTGCCAAGCATAATCTCAAGCAACATTTAACTAGGTTCAATATTTATTTCCCTGCCTTGAGTCACTTTGAAATGATCTGGATTCAGTTCAGACAGGACCAGCCCTAATTTTATGGTACTCTTGGAATGCTTCCAGTAACACGAGGGCTCAGATGTCAGGGAGTTTCAGAAAAATGAGATCCCTCACAGAAGATTTCACAATTTAAGGCACCCTCCTTCCAACATTTTGCAACATGTGGGCCTTTTACTGAAGATATAACTTTTTGAGAGGCTTTGAGCACTCTTAAGAAGAATGCCTCACCCACACTCCAACTCCTATCTCATCCCTAGAAATGGAGGTAGGGTAGGGAGTTAAGTTAGTCTGGATAACAACTTGCATAAATACAATCTGAATATCTGCAAATTGGAAAAGAGAGGCTCACAATTTACCACTATTACAAAAGCAAAAAACAAAAAACAAACAAACAAACAAACAAAAAAAACCAAAACAAAACCAAAATCCCAAAAAACCCTGACATTTTCCAAACAACTGTCAGATTTGGGGAACTTCAGGCAACATTAAAATGGCAGATAACACTCTTACAAGTTTGAAGGATACAGGGACACCTCAAGTAAATAACAACCGGTTCTCAAGCTTTTGTATCTCAAATGCTCAATCAATAGAAAACCAACTAATTTTAGTGTACAACCGAGATAAATCTTAAGATGGCAGGATTGACTTATGGCTCCTTGTTAAGGGGGTATTGAACTGACATTGAGTGACCTCACACTCAGCCATAACATTTATTATAAAGTCTGACACGGTTAAGTGAAGTGATTGATATAAGTCCATACTGCTCTAAAAAGCAGCCTTTCTTCTTTTTTATTTGGGAAAAAAGTAAAGGACCTTACTCACGAAATCAAAGTTTCCTTTTCTTTATTTTTCCTTAATCTACTGATGGTTAGTCTTAATTCATGTAATAGTGGGAATTCTAGAGTCTGTAAGACCTAGGTTCATATCCTGGGAGCATTGTTTACTAGATGTTAAGTAAAATTTTCAGCTCCTGCAAGGGGCAATTTCCTTATCTATAGAACTGTGAGAATTGAGTGAGAAAATGTGGTTAAAGCAATTAGTAAAATGCCCAGGCACATATTCAAGAAATGCTACTCATATTATTGTTGTAATAATTATTATCTTTATTATTATTTGAGTTATTTTCTATACTGACTTTGAAATTGGGTAGACCATTACACTATTAGCAGTCAGTAACAACAGCAGCAAAAGCTATTATTGGTACCATTTGTGAATAATTACAAGTTACCAGGCACTGTACTCAATGCTTTAAATATGCTTTCTCATTTAATTCTCACAACTCCCCCCCCAAAGTGCTATTATAATACCAGTTGTTAGATACAAGGAAACTGAGGTTCAGAGAAATGAATGAAATTGCTTAAGATCACATGTTTTATTGGAGACCATTATCCTAAGTGAAGTATTTCAGGAATGGAAAACCAAATATTGCATATTCTGACTCATAAGTGGGAGCTAAGCTATAGGTATGCATGTTTATACAGATTGTGGACATTGGACACTCCAAAGGCAGGAGGGTGCCCAGTGCTTGGGAAGAGAAGTGGACAAGCGAGTGAATCAGCAAGGCAGCCCAGGGAATAATGTGTGAGTGGTGGCTGCCAGAATATCACTTTGTTTGACATCAGCTAACACCACTTTCACCCAGCCTGCCTTGGAGGGAAGATGATGTGGGGATGTGACCATGGCAGAGGAGGAAAGACTGATAATTCTTGTATCCGAGAGTGTACCAATGTTTGAGTGATATAGCCTAGGGGAATAATTATGGGCAGACTAGAAACTGGGTGGCAGAAGAATCATCCAACATGTTGATGTATAGAAAGGAATTTCAATAATAAGAACCTTAAAAACATCTATAAATATACAGTCATAAGGAAAGGGAAAAAATGCTTCAGGTGGGAGAGTTCAAAAGGTCTCCAGCAACTAGATAGCAGGGGTCTGCTGGCAACTCTAGTATAACTCTTTCCTGTGCTTCGTGAGATCAGAAGGACCCCCCCCCCCAGCCAATAAATTAGTCTGAGAAGGTTGATGCCTCCTTCCTCACCTTGCACCTCTGTCACTGGTAACCCCGCAGGGCTATGATCTAGCTCCCTCCAATGATCAGATGCTCCAGGGGTTTGCACCTGCCTGAGTCATAGGGAGATCTGAGTCTCCTCAGTCAGGCCACCAGTCTCTGCCACTCTCTGTCACAATTCGGCAGGGGGAGGTGAGGCTGTGCTGTCTCTGTGCTCAGCTGAGGCCAGTTCCACCTCAGGCATACCCTTTACTTTGGGAGCTTGCACTCTGTTCCAGATCTGTTCCACCAGTGGCTGCCACCAGAGAAGCTGCCTGGCCTCCCTGGGTTGCCCAGAGAGACTGGGAGTTTTCCTTCAAAATATCCCCAGGGGTGTGAGCCCCACCATCATCACTCTGTCGCTGCCAGTGCCTTAGGGTAACACCTCTCCCTCAGTCGATCATCCTTTCCTTACTCCTGAGCTGGAAAGCCAGCACAGATCAGCAACAGTTTATGCCCCATGCCCCATCTACATCCCACAAGAAAACGCCCAAGAATCAGGACTCCATGGGGGACAGGCCTCCAGGCCTTGAGGTGAGAGTGGAGGGGAGTGCCAGGAGTTCAAAATTGCAGGTAAAGAGTATATACAGTTTTATGCCTGGCAGGAGAATGCCATGGAACCCTAGTAGGGGAAGAAGGTCCGATTTTTAGAAGGTCTCTCCTGTGGGGTAAAATGGGAGAACATTTGAACTCTGCTCGCTTGTTTGTATGTAGGTATGGAGTATACTGCGAGCTGTTCTCATGGTGGAGGGGACTCCCATTCGCTTGGCAGTGGGTTTTGTACCTTTTGTTTGTATCCTTGGGGTTGCAGGTCACCTCAGCAGGGTTGATGTGTGTTCTTTAACCTTCTCTTAGGTTCAGATCTGAACTATCAGCTTTCTTGCTAAATTTCTGTCCTTTAACTCTCTTTCTGGATAGGAGCCTCTGTGGAAAGCTGGCTACAGACTGCTATCTTGGCTCTGCCCCTCCTAAGGCCATTTTGAACTCTCAGATGCATCATGCCAGGTCTGCACTGGCTAGAGAGGGAATGGATGCACCTGTGCTTGCCTGAGTCATACCCTGGAACTTGAAGCCTAGCACTTTGTCCCTGAAGTGCAATGGGATCTGAGCATGGGAGTTGACTGGAATGCAGCAGGCTCTGACCTTGGGCAACTGCCTCTGCCAGTCTTGGGTGGGACATGGGAAGCTACAACCTTTGCCCACCCGATCTGACATCTGCAGATCCCTTGAGGATTCCTGGGCCTATGATACAGTCTGCCACTTTCTCACCCTGACTCCACCCTCTAGGCCTCAACTACCTCTGGACTTTGTGGCCCTGACCCTGCTCTCCAAATTGAATTAGCCTTCTTTCCATCTGCACAGCCCTGCTTCTGGCTCAGAGACCTTACCCAGAGGCTTTGCTGAATAAATTGGGCTGTACAGCTCCTCCCCAATCCCAACTCAGAGATTCTCATGCTGGGATGCAGCAAGCTCCAAACTGAAACTGGCATTGGACAACTACTTTGGTGACCTGAGTGGGGCATGGAGAGTGCCATAGTTCTTGAGCTGCCAGAACCAACCTCTTCCCACCTGACCTGGCATCTGTGTGACCCTATGTCTGTGAAGCAGTCTACCACTCTTGTTCTGATTCCATCTCTCCTGCCTCCTTGGCCCTTACAAGTCAGATAAGCCTTGATGTTTATGTGGCCCTGCCCCTGACTCAGAGGCCTTGCTCAGAGGTTCTCCTTGCCACTCCTCCCCAGTCTCAGTTCTGTAGCTTTTGTGCCAGACCCTGAGTCTTCACCTCTGTGCCCCCAGAACTCTTGCCAGCCCCAAGACAATTCCCAAATCTGTAATGCTGCACCCAAACCCCCAAACCTCAGAGCTTCTACCACCAGAACAGGGCTGGAAGAACTGCTCCAAAGTCCAATGCCCTACCAGGATCCCCCACCCCCACCCAGCCTCAAGCTACCAGTACACTGCAACTGCTTTGAGCAAACACCCACGTCCCAGGAACACATGATGATCTTACCCAGCTGTCACAGTTACCTCTGTGGGGGAGATGCTGGATAGAGAAATACCCACAATAACAGCCTTAGTGAAGAAGGTCTCACTCAGCTCCCAAATCAAACATCTTACAATTATCTGGAGAGTTCCCAGCAAGGAACAAAAGTCCTATAAACCTATTTTCCCTGAATTAAGAAAAGAGATCACAGATAGTAAGAAAAAAGCAAAAGAATCCTAGAAACACAAACAATAAAAAATAGATTATCATCCCTAAGATATCAAAGGAGCTACAGTAGAGAACTTCAAATACAAGGAGATTATCAAAATGTCAGAAATGGAATTCAGAACATGGACGGCAAATATGGTAAATGGAATTGAAGAAAAAGTTGAAAATCAACAAAAAGAAGCCCCCCAAATATATCAGGGAATTAATGACAAAGGCACTAAAGAATTTGACAAGATTAGGTAGGATATAATAGAACTTAAAGTCATGAAAGAGTCCTATAGGCATTTTCAGAACATAGCATATAGTTGTAGCAATAGATTAAATCCAGGAGAAGAAAAAATCTCAGAGCTTAAAGACAAAGCTTTTGAGCTAACCCAATCACGTAAAGAAGCAGAGAAGAGAACAATAAAGGCAGAAAAATCACTGAGAAGGATATAGGATTATGTGAAATGAACAAACACACAAATTATAGATATTCCCATGCTTTTTTCCCTCTCTGAAAGGAGGGAGAAAATATATTTGAAATGGAAAATATATTTGAAGGAATTATTCTAGGAAACTTCTCTAGTATTACCAGAGACCTAGACATCCAGATACAAGATGGTCATCAAGACTTACAGAAAATAGGATATCTTCAAGACACATAGTATTAAAACTGGCCAAAGTCAAAATGAAAGAAAAAGTTCTAAAACAGCTAGACATAAGCAGCAATTGACATACAAGGGAATCCATCAGGATAACAGATTTCTTAGTGGGAAACTTCTAAGCCAGAAAGAAGTGGACCCCTATCTTCAATCCCCTTAAACAGAACAATTGCCAACCTGGAATTTTATATTCCAAAAAGCTAAGTTTCTTATTTGATGGAAAATTAAGTATTTTCCAGAAAGCAAATGCTAAGGGAATTAGCCAAGGCCAGACTTGCCCTGTAGAAAGTACTCAGACCTCCATTATACATGGATCAGCACAATGGACACCCACCAGTGTAAAATCATCCAAAAGCTAAAGGCCAGAGCCCAGTCATCACAATGGTGCAAGAGGTAAAACAGACCAATAAAGTTCTACTCAGCAGGAAGAACAGGAATACACTTATTAATACTTTCAATAATTTTGAATAGCTTAAAATCCCAGTCAAGAGACACAGGATGGCTTAATGGATAAAAAATAAACATAAACCAAGTGTCTGCTATCTCAAGGAAACCCATCTAATCTTCAGGCACTCACTCAGACTTAAGATGAAGGGATGGAAAACAATATTGCATGCAAATGCAAACCAAAAGAAAGCTGGCATGGCAGTTCTTACATCAGATAACATAGACTTCAAATCAACAAAAGTAAATAAAGGCAAAGATGATCATTATATAATGGTCAAGGGAACAATTCAGAAAAAAGACATAATAATTATATGCAAGGTGCAAATGATGATTCCAGATAAAAAAGACAAAAAAAAAAAAAAAGACTTAACAATTCTAAATATTTATTCACCTAATACAGGTGCACCCAAATTTACATGAGTTAAACAAAATGATAAAGAGCAGTACCACAATATCTAGGGACTTCAACATGCCACTGACAGAATTTACAGGAGCTCCAAACAGCAAATAAGCAAAGAAACAACAGGCCTAAAAAGTACTGTAGAACAAATGGGCCTAATGGACATTTATGGAACAGTCTAACTAAAAAATCACCAAGCATATGTTCTTCTTATTAGCTCAGGGAACATTCTCTAAGACTGATCACATTATAGATCACAAAACAAGACTTGAAAAATTAAAAAACCAACAACAGAATTTATGCCATATATCTTCTCTGACCATCATGAAATTAAAATTAGAAATCTACTCCAACAGAAACACTCATCTCTAGAAAAAGTCCAGGAAACTAAACAACTTACTGCTGAATATTAGTTGGATCAAGGAGGAAATTCAGATAGAAATTATAAGATTCTTTGAACTAAATGATAAAGGGGGACACAAGTTATTAAAAAACAAAATCTGTGGTATACAGCTAAAGCAGTCATGAGAGGAAAATTCATAGCCTTAAAATGTCTATATCTAAAAGACAGAAGGATCAAAAAATCGATAATTTAATGAATCATCTCAAGGAACTAGAAAAGGAAGAGCAAACTAATCTCAAACCCAGTGAAGAAAAGAAATAACCAAGATAAGAAAACAACTATATGAGATAATAAAAGAAATATACAGAATATTAATGAAACAAAAAATTGGTCCTTTGAAAAGATAAAATTGACATCCCTCTTGCTAGATTAACCAGAGCAGAAAAGAAAGGACTCTAATAAGCTCAATTAGAAATTAAAAAGGAGAAATCAGAACTATACCAGAAAAATACAAAGTATCATCTCTGAATTGTAAAAAGCTTTATGCACATAAAATTAAAAACATGGAGGAAATGGACATATTTTTACTTAGCGTTAGAGGAAGAAATAGAATTCTTGAACAGACCAATATCAAGTACTGAAATTCAAGCTGCAAATAAATCTTCAAATAAAGTCCAAGACAAGATGGTTTCGCAGCCAAATTTTCCAGACCTACAAAGAAGAATTGGTACCTATAGTACAGAAAGAATTCTACTATAATGAGATGGAGGGAATCCTTCACAAGTTGTTTTATGAAGCCAATATCACTTTAATACCACAGCCAGGAAAGGACACAACAAAAAAGAAACCTACAGACCAATATCCCTTATGAATATAAATGCAAAAATTATTATTATTGTTATTATTTTGAAACAGAGTCTCACTATGTTGTTCTTGGTAGAATGCTGTAGAATCAAAGCTCATAGCAACCTCAAACTCTTGGGTTAAGTGATTCTCTTGCCTCAGCCTCTCAAGTATCTGGGATTACAGGCACCCACCACAATGTCTGGCTATTTTTTGGTTGTAGTTGTCATTGCTGTTTGGCAGTCCTGTGTAGATTTAGAACCTGCCAGCTCCAGTGTATGTGATTGGAGCCCTGCCGCTGAGCTACAGACACTGAGCCTAAATGCAAAAATTCTTAATAAAACCTTAGCAAACTGTATTCAGCTGCATATCAAAAAAAATAATCTACCACAATCAAGTGTGCTTCTTCATCTCAGAGACACAAGGGTGGTTCAGCACACACAAATCTATAAATGTAATTCACTCTATAAATAGAAGCAAAAATAAAGACCATATGATTTTCTCAATAGATGCAGAGAAGCATTTGACAAAATTCTACATGCTTTTATGAGAAGAACACTTAGCAATAGGCATAGATGAGACTTGCCTCAATATTATAAAAGCTATATAAGACAAACCCACAGCCAACATTATACTGAATGGGAAAAAATTGAAAGCATTCTCACTTAGAACTGGAACCAGACAAGGTGCCCACTATCACCAGTTATGTTCAACATAGTGTTGGAATTCCTAGCCAGAGCAATCATACAAAAGGAGAAAATCAAAGGTATCTAGATGGGGAAAGAAGAGGTCAAACTTTTACTCTTTGCTGATTCTTTCTTTATATCTAGAAAACCCCTAAATTTCTACCTAGTGACTCCTGGAATTTATGAATAAATTCAGCAAAGTTCCAGGTTAAAAAAAAAATCCATGTACATGAATCAGGAGCATTCATATATGCCAACAAAAGTCAAGCCAAGAATCAAATCAGACTTGAAACCTTTCACAATAGTAACAAATAAAATGAATACCTATGAAGATACAGAGGACACCAAAAAATGTATACACATTTTAAGAAAGTAAATAACTGTGTTAAAGTTGTAATACTCGATATATACCAATAACAAAAGATGAACACAAGTCATGGTTGAGCACCTCTTGTAATTGCAGAAGTCAACCATGGCTTGAATATTGCAATTTTAACACAGCTTTTCCTTTCCTAAAATGTGTATATATTTTTGGCAACCTCTGTCATTTAACTAAGAAGGTGAAAGACCTCTACAGGAAGAACTATGAAACAATGAGGAGGGAAATTGCAGACGACATAAACAAATGGGAAAGCATATGCTCATGTATTGGCAAAATGAACATTGTCAAAATATCTATACCTAAAGTGATCTAAGATTCAATGCAATCCCCATTAAAATACCAGTGTCATTTTTCTCAGATCTAGAAAAAATAATTATATCCTCCACACGGAAACAAAAGAAACTGCAAGTAGCCAAAGCAACCTTAAACAATAAGAACAAATGGGAGGTATCACTTTAATTGACTTCAAACTATACAAGGCTACAGTAATCAAAATACCATGGTACTGGCATAATAACAGAGACATAGACCTATAGACCAAAATGGAGAACCCAGATATAAAATCATCCTTTTGTTGCTATCTGCTCTTTGATAAAGCAGACAAAAACATGCACTGTGGGAAAGAATTCCTATTAAATAAATGGTGCTGGGAAAATTGGATAGCCATATGTAGAAGACTGAAACAGGACCTGCACTTCTCACCATTCACAAAAATTAATTCAAGATGGATAACAGACTTAAATCTAAGGCATGAAACTATACAAGAAGAGGTTGGAAAAACTCTTATACATATTGACCTAGGCAAAGAATTTATGAAGAAGACCCAGAAGGCAATCACAGCAACAACAAAAATAAGTGGAATATGATAAAATTAAAAAGCTTCTGCACAGTGAAGAAAACGATCAATAGAGTGAAGACATAGCCTAGAGAATGGGAGAACATATTTTCATGTTATACATCCAATAAAGGGCACATAACCAAAATCTATAAAGAACTCAAACACATCAGCAAGAAAACTTCAAACACCCTCATTAAAAAGTGAACAAAAGACATGAATGGAAGCCTTTCACAAAAAGATAGAATAATGGCCAACAAATATATGAAAAAATGCTCAATGTCTCTAATCATCAGGGAAGTGCAAATGAAAACCACCATGAGATATCACTTAACTCCAGTGAGAATGGCCTGTGTCTGAATGTCCCAAAACAAGAGATACTAGTGTGGATGTGGAGAGAAAGGAACATTTGATGGGACTCAAACTAACACAACTACTTTGGATAGTAGTATTGAGATAATTTAAAGGAGTAAATGTTGACCTATCATTTAATCCAGAAATCAAACTACTGGCTATTTACTCAAGGGAAAAAAAGACATTTAATAAAAATACATGTGCACTTAAATGTTTACAGCAGCACAATTCATAATGCAAAAATGTGGAAACAACCCAAATGTCCATTAACGCATGAGTGGATTAACAAAATGTGGCATAAGGGTACTATGGAGTATTACTAAGCCATAAAAAATGTTGATCTAATACCCTTCATTACATCCTGGATGGAACTGGAGACTATTCTGCAAAGCAAAGTATTGTTAGAATAGTAAAACAAACACCATATGTACTCCCTATTGAACTGGAACTATTGATCAACACTCATATGGGTACTCATATGGTAGTAAAACTCAGTGGAAACCAAGTAGGTGGGAGAGGAGAGGAGGGAAGAGGTTGGTAAATTCATACGTAATGGTAGAATGCACATTATCTTGGTGATGGACACACTTATAAGTTTGACTTAAATGTTACAAAAGCAATTCATGTAAATCAAATGTTCGTACCCTCATAATACTCTGGAAAATAAAAGATGAGAGGATGGGAGGGGGTGGAATGTAGGAGACTGAGCACATGCTTATGGGAACAGTCACCGGTTCTTGAGGGTCACCAGTTCTTGAGGGGGCTCTGGGAACGGGAAGATCTCCTGTACAGCAAGGAGATGTTTTGCAGTCTGGAGACAAGCCCTCAAGCAACTGAGTGGCTCCAACAAGTTAAGATCAATCGTTTGTTAGCAAGCAGGTGTTGGACTTTGAACATTTGTGATGCATCAGGGTGGGAGTTAAGCCTGTGGGGAAAGAGCACCTAGCAATCATTAAGCATGTGGTCCTTGTACATAGGGCTCCCCACACCTGTTGTATAGCATCTCAATAAATAGCTACTGTGGAGATAGCTGGGGGCTCTTTCATGGGGAGACTCACTTCTTGCAAGCTTGTACTTTCAAATTTGCGTACTGGCTATTTCCTGTGTGTGTGGCACCAGCAATGTTGTGGCACCAACATGGAAAGAAAAAAATTGTCTCTCTAGGGTACAAAGTACACTATTTGGGTAATGAGTACACTAAAATTCCAGATTCTCCCACTACATAATATATCCATGTAACAAAACCCCATGCGTACCTCCTAAATTTATTAAAATTAAAAAAAAATCACAAAGTTGGTCAGCACCCAAACATGCTGTATTAGGCCTCCCTGCCCTGAGTCACATTGATTATTGCTTTTTGTCCTATTACATCCTTAGAGGAACAGAAATATCTAATAATTTGGGGAAATCATTTTATCTCTCTGGACATTGGCTTTTTTTGTCTGTCAAATGAAAAGGGTAGAGTAGATTATATGGATATTTTAAAATTCTAGGATTTTAATGGAGTCGGTTGTCAAAAAGCAGGTGAAATTTGGAACAGGTATAGATTGGATTTTATAAGTACTCGAAATGGAGATTGTGCACATATAAGGTATGTTCTGCGTGGTCACTTTCTCCCTAAGCTATCATCTCTACCTCTGTTGTGGAGGCAGCTATCCACTCACCCAAACACTCTTGTCTGCTGCATACCTAGTTGATCCAGAATAATCTTTAATATGGATTAAAGATTGACATGTAGATGTCACACTTCCTACTCCAAAACTTGATCCCTATGAGATGCTTAACAGTAACTCTTTCTTCCCAAATCCTAAAATAAATTATCCTGCCATTCTGGGAATAATGTCATGATTAAAAATTTATTTACATTGGTCTTCACGCTTCGGTGTTGACATAAAATAAAACCACAGGTCACTGTTGTCATAGGGTTAAGATGTTTAAAATATTTCACATCCTGGCCACAAGGTAAGCAGTTTCTAAATATAGTTTGTTTTGAGGTTTGGCTTTCAGGGTGGAGATGGTGGACAAAGGTAGAAGGAAGTGGCTGGTGATGGAAGGGTCTAGAGGGGATGGAAAGGGGATACAAGCCTGAGTCTCACCTTTTGGCTGGAACCAAGCCCCAGGTGTTTTCTGACTACCTGCTTGCCATGGTCCAGTGCCTTGGCTCTGATCTCTCATTTCTACCTCTTGAACACAACTCTCTTCTGGTTCTGAGCTCCTGACTGTTTATCCTGGTGGTGGGGAGAGCATACAGAAATATTGTATATGAAGGATTGGATCTTTCAAAGTAACCAGGACACTGTCACGTTTTAATCTACTATTTTTGAGTTCAGGCTAAAGAAATGTGAGAGAAAATAAATCATCTGCTTTCAGTCTCTGGGATGAGCAGCTTTAAGCTTATTTTTGCATGTACTAACCTGTCAGGAGTATCATTTGATCAACCCCAGCAATTTTAGTAAGCCATAAATTATTGGGGGAAATTAAGATTAGTTAAACAACTAAGGACAATAATTAATTAAATTGATGAATTAGAAAAAAATTTTAATGTGCTTGCTTTAATTGACTTATAAGTACAGATACAGACCAAGTTAGGGGTAAGCAGATGCACGACAGTCCAGACTGTTATCTCATGCCTTCTGCTAGTCTGAGGAATGTAAACAGAAACTCTGATTGGATGAGGCATTTGAGGGATGGGAGGGAGGATGGGAGTTGCTGGTGTGGTTTATGAAATAGTCTTTCAACATCACTGATCAGAAGCCAAGAACACTCTAGTTTTCTCAAAGTCATTAGCCTTGGCTTTGATGGTTTGCACCTTAACCATTAAAAGTTAGTAGAAAGTAACTCATTGTTGGCTTTTTCCATGGGAAAATTGTTAAGCAAGATCTTCTGTTCTTTAAATATTGTTTACGAAAATGTAATGCAGCTTTTCAGGGAAAAAAATGTACGAAGGACATAAATTTTTTTTTTTTTCTGAGAGTCTTCCTAAACGTTGAAGTTCAAGTCCTGTCAGAGATTTTACCAAACCTATTTTTTTGGGATTTGAAATCTGTCTCAAAAATTAACTGCAGTCTTTTATGTAAGTTAAAAAACAATTCATGTGGTTCTTTTAAAATCTTGTAAGTCTTTAAAAGAAGGACTAATAAAAATATACCTTCCCATGGTGGCACAGCCCGCTTCTTTAAGAGCCTGTTATAGCTTGACAACTTGTCTTACTCGACCCCCAACCCCAGAAGCACAATGTATTTCCGGTTTTATTCAGAGACATTAATGGAAAAATGCCAGCTGTTTTTTCTTTTTTTCCTGCTGAAAATTGAGTTAGTTGCTTGGAAAAGTTATGAGATAGTTTCATAATGCAGAGCTTGGATTCCTGGGCAGGTCTTCAGGGGGCTGACCTTGAGAACCACTCACACAGTCCTGCGGGCCACTGCAGGTAGCATCAGTCTTATCCTTGCAGCTCTGGAGGCTACACCTGCCACAAGGCCCAGCCTTGTATCTTTTAGGCCTCGGCCACAATGAAATGATGTGCTTTTAAGGTCATATATCATCTACATATCCAGGGTCAGTTTGCCCCAAAGGGAAGCTGAGAAAATACCCAGGTGAATTTACTTCACTCATTTTTTATTTTATTTATTTTTTATTTTTATTTATTTATTTATTTATTTTGTAAGACAGAATTTATTCACAGAAAAGAATACAGAAAACATTAAGGCTCCTGGTAGAGGGAGAGAATTCTAGTGGGGAGAGAGAAGCTCTCTCCGTTTCTCTCTCTCAGTCTTTCCCCATCTCCTCCTTTAGGCCTT
>CAUYON010162160.1:0-25976 GCA_963573935.1 Arctocebus calabarensis | reverse complement strand
TCAAAACTACTTTGAGATATCACCTAACTCCAGTAAGATTAGCCCACATGACAAAATCCCAAAACCAGAGATGTTGGTGTGGATGTGGAAAAAAGGGAACACTTCTACACTGCTGGTGGGAATGCACATTAATACATTCCTTTTGGAAGGATGTTTGGAGAGTACTTAGAGATCTAAATCTAGACCTTCCATTCGACTCTATAATTCCTTTACTAGGTATATACCCCAAAGACCAAAAATCACATTATAACAAAGACATCTGTACTAGAATGTTTATTGCAGCCCAATTCATAATTGGTAAGTCATGGAAGAAGCCCAAGTGCCTATCAACCCACAAATGGATTAATAAATTGTAGTACATGTATACCATGGAATACTATGCAGCCTTAAAGAAAGATGGAGACTTTACCTCTTTCACATTTACATGGATGAAGCTGGAACATATTCTTCTTAGCAAAGTATCTCAAGAATGGAAGAAAAAGTATCCAATGTACACAGCCCTACTATGAAGCTAATTTAAAGGTTTCATATGAAGGCTATAACCCAACTATAGCACAAGAATATGGGAAGGGAGGTGAGGGGGTAGGCTGGTGTGGAGGGAGGGTAATTGGTGGGGCCACACCCATGGTGCATCTTAGAAGGGTACAGGCAAAGTTTACTAAATGCAGAATACAAATGTCTTCATACAATAACTAAGAAAATGCCATGAAGGATATGTTAAACAGTTCGATGAAAACATTTCAGATTGTATATGAAACCAGCACATTGTACCCCTTGATTGCACTAATGTATACAGCTATGATTTAATAAAAAAAAATTTTCAAAAAAAAATTAATAAAAAAAGTAAAGTAAAAAATCTAGTGATTACCAAACATGGTTTTCAGATTCTCTAAGGAGACTCCAATTATTACTGCAATATTCTCAAAGCTAAATTAACTTAATAGCATTTTAATTTAAAAAGAAATACATATTTTCTAAGAAGTGGCAGTTAAAAATCAAATGGTTAATCAAAAAAAGTATCCTAAAACTAAAATGATTAGTAATCACATTACATTAAAAATTGAATTTAAAAAGGATAAAGGTAAAAGATATTGCACTTGCAAAATAAGTGGAAGTTTTAAAAAATTTTATATAAGATTAAATACAGCTTGAGCACATGACTACACAGACCCCTAAATTGCTACGATGACTAAATAAAAAACTAAACTATGAACGTGACAAGATTCTTCTTAAAAATGTAATTAGGGCGGCACCTGGAAGGAGGGGGCGCCGGCCCCATAAACCAGAGGTGGTGGGTTCAAACCCAGCCCTGGCCAAAAACTGCAAAAAAAAAAAAAAAAAGTAATTAAATGGAAATGTAATTTTACTGCATAAAGCTCGTTTTTATAAAACTCACCTTGTCTAGATTTATGATCATATAGCTTGGATAATCTTCTACCAAGGAGACAATCACATGGGATGCGCTATAAGAAAAAAGTATGTCAGATTTTTAAATGTTTTCCTAAGCTGTTCAAGTATTAGGAAAATATTCAAAGGTAACTTTAAATTTTTCCAAAATAACAGAAAGAATATAAGTCTATTGAATACACACATACACATACTTTTCACCAAACTTCTCAATAGCATCTATAAACAGTCTTACCCTCCCTTTAGATTATGTAGAGGAGAGGATTTTTTTGTTCTCAGTATAAGGAAAACAACTAGTTGAAAATGATGTGTTTGTGCATGCTTTAGTTTGAGTACAGCAGGCTAAATATAATGAGTATTAGTCAGTGCAATTATACTGAAAATACAATGTGCCTTTTCAGAAATTACAGATAGAATTATGTAAAAATTAAACCAGTATAAGCATATTCAGTTATTTACGTCTATATTAACTTCTGCAAGTGCTATCTCTTGGTACAAGAATTTGATGGTGTAAACCAGAATCCTCAGGAGGGTTCTAGACTGAAGCCAGATTTCCCACACTAGTTAACAGCTGAAACCTCCTGAACTGGAGATCCATGGTGGCTCTCGGGCTTCAGAGGACCCCAAAAGGGAACTAGAGGCACCTCTCACCAAGATGATCTACCAGATTTTATCACATATATTTAAAATGTTGGGCTCCCAGGAGTAAGGGCAGCCCTTGACTAAATTATGAACTCAGCATTCATCCTTGGCAGTCCTTTCACAGCCTTTTCTTTTCTGCACTCTACCGGCACCAGCTCTCTCATCCAAGTACCACCCTTTCACATCCTTGCTCCTCTCCTCATTAAATAAACCTCGGAGCCTGGTCACTGCCAAACTAGCTTTAGGTGTGCTAATGGGCACATTTAAAGAACAAAATTCTATGCATTAACATGATCTAGACACCGAGTCCCTTGACAGGAGGAAAGTTTCCTGTTTCATCCGTTTAACAATAACTAAAGGTCTTCATAAACTAGACTAGGCATTCTTGCAGGTGCTAAGTGAACAACTGTCTGTGCCCTCATCGAGTTTACATTTTGGAGTGTGGATGTAGACAATTAGCAAGTAAACACAAATGAGCAATATAATTTAAGGTAAGGGTAAGTGTGCTGGGAAAGGAACTTTTTTTTTTTTTTTTACACGGGGTGGTCAGGTAAGGCCTCTCTGAAGAGGATGATAACTTGAATAAAAACCTAAATTGAGTGATGCAATCAGCTTAAGCAGAGCGGGAGCAAGCACAAAGGTCGCAGACAGGAAGAGGATCCAGCCTGGTGTTCCCAGACCTTTAAAAGTGTACGTGTGGCAGGTACAGAAACAGAGGTCCGGTTGCAAAAGTAGGACACGGAGCCTTCTAAACCAGGTAAAGAGTTTGAACTTCATTCCATGTCTAACGGGAATCACTGGAACAAAATTCTGTGCATTAACACGATCTGATTTACTTAAGAAACGGACTTCGGTGTGAGAAACAGACTTTCGGGAACCAGAGAAGCAGCAGTACGACCAACCAGAAGGCTACAACAGAAGTCGAGGCAAAAGAGGACGACAACACGGGCTAGGAAGTGAGGAGTGGTCGCCGAAAGGACATACTGTGCACGCAGAAAAAGAAAGCTAGCTGCCTGTGCGTGTGGGAGAGAAAAAGGTGTCCAACAATGATTTTTTTTTTAAGTTTGCTAAATAAAGGAATGTGCGGTCATAATCCCAAAATCATTTCCGGGGGAGCCTGTATGAACGAGGCCTGCGCACTGGGGGGCGGAGGAGGGGGTGCTCTCGGCGGGGAGCAGCTTCCAGGACCGTGCGCGCACTCGGGGGGGACTAGCGGGTTCTCGGGCCGCCAGGGCGCAGGCAGGGCAGCGCCACAGCGCTCCTGCATTGGCCAGGGAGATAAAGCAGACGGTCTCCGTTGAACATTAGGACCTTCCCCCATGTCAGACCCTTCAAAGTTAGACTCAGACTGTCAAAGGCAAGCAGCGTCGCGAGAATAAGTTGGGGTTTCTAGGGAGCCACTGCGCGGTCAGCGGCGCCATTACGTACATGAAGCCAGCACCCCCGGTCACCAGGACCCGCTTCGCAAAGAGGCCAGGAGGACCCGGGGCTTCCTCCCAGCGAGCCGCCGACATCTCCCAGGTCGGCAGCGCCTGGTACCGTAAAGCACCCGTTTGAAGACCGTAGGGAAGTTCCACTGCGACCTTTTGCGACGCGCCTCCCTCGCCCACTAGGGGAAAGGGGCAGTTAGCGTCAGCTGCCGGAGAATGGAGCTGCAGGGGATTCGTCCCCGCCCACTGGCAGGCCGGGCGCCGCCGGGCAGAGTCACCGCGCAGGCCTGGTAGCAGCAGTTAGGGTCGCAGGCCAGTTTGGTTTGGATCATTTTCCTAGCAGGAGTCGCCAGCAGGGATTAGACTTTGCTTAGGTACACAGAAGGTCAGAGTTATGAATGAGTACCTCTTTCATTCTTGTACTATAGCCATCTCCAGAAGTTATGCACCTGATGAGTTGAGAATTCTGAGAAGTTGTCTTGCAGTGTGAAAATGGGAGATCGAAATTGCAGAATGATCTTTTGCCCTTGTTAATGTTATTACAGAGCAGGGCAGGCCTTTCAGTTTTGCTAAAGATATTCCCCAAGAGGCTGCTATCCTTAGATTTTGTCCTACTATTCTCTCCTCTGCTCACACTGCTCCAACCTCCCTGGTCTTGCCCTTCCTTGAATTTGCCAAACATGCTGCTTCCTGGGGCCTACACGCTCTTTCTCCAGATGTCTGCCTAGTTGTTCCCTTTACTACTTTTGTCATCAGCTTGAATGTCATCCTATTAGAGAGTTCTTTTTTTGACCACTCCAATTAAAATAGCAAGCTCTACTCAGCCCGGCCCAACCATCTTACCATTCTTTGTTTTTCTTCATAGTGTTTAACCAACATTTACATTGATATATTTGCTCATTGTCACTGCCCCATGAGGGTAGGGGATTTGTTTTGTTTTCTGCTATAATCCCAAGTCCCTAGGACCATACCTGTACACAACAAACAATCAGTAAATATTATCAAATAGATTAATGAATATCTTCCTTTTTTCACATAATGTTTTGGCACAACTTAAAAAGAATGGAAATGCCCAGTGCAGATATATATGTGGAAGTATCATCCATTACAATCTTTTGAGGGCAAAGTGGTAATATATATGAAAATTTCAAATGTGCATGTTCATGACCCCCAAATTTCATGATGTGTAATATCGTTAATTGTTCATGAATACGTTGCTTAAAATAATGAAAATTGGACACACTCTAAATGTATATAATGCAGCCTCACTTTTTAAATACAATGGAGTGTTATATAGCCTTTAAAGAGAATGTACCGAATTGGAATATGCACCAAAACTTCATCTTGTAGTTGATACTACTGGCTTTTTCCTGACCAGATTGCCCCCACCATTTATGAAATAACAAAGTAGACCTCCCCATGTAGGCAGGCCACAGGATAGACTCTAACTCGTCCTAGGCCAACTGAAGCTTCTCCTTGGGATTTGGAATTGGACTAAGGTTTTAGTATAGTCTGACAGCTATTTTTGAACTCTGAGGCCCTACAAAGTTGGGACTTGTCATGGTGGCCAAGTTCTTGCAAATGAACTGAAGAGTCAAAAAGCTAACTTCAATGCAAAGTTGATCAAGAAGAGATGAGAGAGAAATGGAGAGGCCTTACAGCACACAAGGCCTGTGTCATGGTTTTTCCTAAGGATCAGTTTTATTCCTGTCTTTGGTTTACAAATACCACATGTATTTATAAAGGCTTAACTGAAAGGATCCACCCTAAACTATAAGTGCAGATTACCTTTGGGTATCAAAAATGGCAGGGAAAGAAGGTAATGGGGACATTACTATTTATTTTATACTTTTTTTTTTTTTTTGAGACGGGGTCTCACTCTGTTGCCTGAGCTGAGTAAAGGTCTCCCAACGTGCTGGGATTAAAGGCATAAGTGACTGCGTTTGGCCTTTATATGCTTTTGACTGAATTTTTTTTGAAGTCAGATGACTTTTATAATATTTTTAAAAGTACAATTTTCTATAAATCCCTAAATATCAGTATCTCCAGAATATTACTGGTCAGCTAGAGATTCTGAAAATGCTGGGTATATTATAGGTGTTCCCCCAAGATTTTTTTCCTAAATGGTGAGGTCTGTTGTGAGAACTTGCTTATGTGTTATAAAACATGTTTGAATGAAAATGATTTATAGGCTTGATACCTGTAGCTCAAGCAGCTAAGGCACCAGCCACATACACCAGAGCTGGTGGGTTCGAAGCGTAGGCCTGCCAAACATTGACAACTATAACAAACAAACAAAAAAAAAAATAGCGGGGTGTTGTGGTGGGTTTCTGTAGTCCCAGCTACCTGGGAGACTGAAGCAAGAGAATCACTTGAGCCCAGCAGTTGGATGTTGCTGTGAGCTGTGATGCCCCAGCACTCTACCCAGGGTAGAGACTCTGTCTCAAAAAAAAAAAAAAATGATTTATATACATTTATTCATGACATAATTTTGAGCTCCTACTTTCATCAAGACAGGCAGAGTCTCTGACCAACTGTGGGGTATTCAGATAAATCAAGAGACAATTGCGATAGAGTGTGCTAAGTGCCCTAGTGGGGAAGTAAGGGATGCCTGTTCAGGGGGTATCTAATACACACTAGTGTGTATCAGAAAGGCTTCTTAAAGGGCCTTGAGTGACCTGGCGAGGTGGCTCACGCCTGTAATCTCAGCACTCTGGGAGGCTGAGGTGGGTGGATCTCTTGAGCTCTTGACTTGGAGACCAACCTGAGCAAGAGTGAGACCCCGTCTCTAAAAAATAACTGGGCATTGTGGTGGGAACCTATAGTCCCAGCTTCTTGGAGGCTGAGACAAGAATTTGAGATTGCTATGACCTATGACGCTTGACGGGGTTGGGGGTGGGGGGGAGAAAGTGAGACTCTGTCTTAAAAAAAAAAAAGGGGAGCCTTGTAAAGGAGCAAAGGAGAAAAAGAAGGGCGAGGTGGAGGCTGAGTGGTAGAATATGCAGTATTCCAGACAAAGGATCTGCCAGTGATACAGGCCTAGAGGTGAGAACTTGTAGTGTTCAGCAGACAGTGGTAAGGATGGAGATGAGAAGTTAAAAAAACGGAAATTTCAGGGCAGCGCCTGTGACTCGAAGAAGTAGGGCACCGGCCCCATATGCCGGAGGTGGCGGGTTCAAACCCACTCCCGGCCAAAAACCGGAAAAAAAACCCTGGGGATTGTGGCTGCAGCTTCCTCCCAGCACAGAGGGATAAATCAACTTTTGTAATTGAATCGATTGGTTGAGAGGGCGTGGGGGGAAGGGGTCGTGAGAATGCCCAGCTAGCTGGTCCGTTGGGTGATGTAGGAGGGAAAAACCTTGGGCGTGCAGAGCTAAATGGGTTTGAGACATTCAAGTGGGTTGGATAGGCTACACAGGCACCGATAAAGAAAAGTTAAGATAAGATAATGGTTCTTGCTTTGAGGGCGGTTTCTCTCTTGACCAGAATTGGTCCCGTCGTGGGTTTCTCAGAATGCACACACGACCCTCAAAGGGCCGGAGGAGCCGCGCCTGCACATGCGCGCATGCGCAGTGCCAGACGCGCGGGAGCGTAGAGGAACGCGATACTTTTTCTGTAACCTGAAGCAACATCCTCCTGGTTCTTCACTAAAAGAATTAAAAAAAAAGGGGGGGGGCGGGAACTAGCCAAAAGGCAAAGGAATGATGGGACGCTCGGATCTGCATGTCCCGCCCTCTTAGGACTCTGATTGGTGGTTATCCTTGATTCGTGGCGAAGGAGCCGTTTCATTGGCTTTTAGTTTCCCGGAGGCGGGTCCGCGGCGTACGAACCCCCACACCCCCAGCTGCTGACGTGGGAGCCGGTTGTGCGGGCGGTTAGGGACCCGGGTGGACCCCCTGAGCGCGGCGGGGATGGGGGGGCTGAGGCTGCTGGCTGTGGCTCTCACGTGCTGCTGGTGGCCGCAGGGCTGCCAGGCTAAGACCCTTCGGGGCAGCTTCAGCACCGCCGCGGCCCGAGACGGTCAGGGCCAGAGCATCGGTCACTTCGAGTTCCACGGTAGGTCGGGGGCCGGGGAGAGGGATGAAGGCGCGCGGGTTCCTGCTGCTGGTCGGCCGGCGGGTCGCTCCTCCCCGCCTCCCGGCGGAGGCCTGGACCCGGCGGCGCCCGGCCGCTCCCCGCCACGTTGGGCAGGCCGGCGACTTCACCGGCCTCACCTGGACTTAAGCGTCGCCGCAGCCCTCTCCCCCCTGCATCTGCCAGGAATCTGGTGCCAACCGCACTGCTGCTGCTTCCAACAGGCCCTTGGCTGCAGCCTCTGGCGATGTCTGCGCCTGAAAGCCCATTTCCATGGCCCTCCCGCTCCCCAAGCAAACAAATATACAAATGACTGGTCTGCCGCGTCCTTCAAGGTCCTACCCCCAAAGCACTTGTGCTCACTCCGGTGTCAGCCAGGTTATATACACTGAGGTACTGTCGTTACGTGTGCATTTAAGCTCAGCAACTTAGCTTTACTGTATTTTGTTTTTGAGACTAATTTGATAAAACCTTCCTGGAGCAGAGTTTTGAGAAACCAAGTAAAATACCCTATACGTATAATATAGTTGTTGATACTGACATTTCGGTTACTTGGCCCCTACCTAGTACAGTAACATTCGTTTGATCATGAGGCCTAGAATGGAGATGATGGAAATGCATGTAAGAAGTGTCCTGGAAGCTTCTGCATTTGATTCTTAAACATTTAGTCTCCCTCAAAAATCAATCATTATTCCTTCAGTGAATGAATTTGCAATCTATTCTAATTTGGTCTCTTATTCACACTCTCAAAATTTAAATGTTTTTCTTGGTACATCTTGATACTCTTATTAGTACTGAATTTCAGATAATGATTTGCCTTGATGAGGTTATGATCTTTGCCTTACACACATACAGTAAATGCATTAGAAGATGCAGCTCTGAAGATCAGAATATTGGCCTAGAAAAGATACTTAACAAGAAAATTATAGAAACCAGAAGCTAGGCTCGGCGCCTATGGCTCAACGGGCTAAGGCGTCAGCCATGTACAACTGAGATGGCGGGTTCAAATCCAGCCCGGGCCCGCCAAAAGAATAATGAGGCTGCAACCAAAAAATGGCCAGGCGTTGTGACAGGCGCCTGTGGTCCCAGCTACTTGGGAGGTGGAGGCAGGAGACTCGCTTGAGCCCAGGAACTGGAGGTTGCTGTGAGCTGTGAGGCCACAGCACTCTATCCAGGGTGACAGCTTGAGGCTCTGTCTCAAAAAAAAAAAAAAGAAACCAGAAGCTATTTTGATGTGGAAAAGGAGATTAAAGTATTGGGAAGTTACAGAATTAATGGTATAAAGGCAGGAAAACCTGTTTTCTTTTTTCAATCCCAATTTTTTTTTCTTTTGAGAAAGTCTTGCTCTGTTTCCTTGACTAGAGTACAGTGGCATCGTCATAGCTCACTCAACCTCAAACTTCTAGACTCAGACTCCTCCTGCCTCAGCTTTCCCAGTAGCTGAGACTACCAGTGCACACCACCACAGCAGGCTAATTTTTCTATTTTGTAGAAAAATTTTTACTCTTGCTTAGGTTGGTGAACTCCTAATCCCGAGCAATTCTCATTGCCTTGGCCTCCCAAAGTGGTAGGATTATAGACAAGAGCCATCATGCCCATCCTAGATCTGAAGTTTTTAAGATAGCTGAGAAAAAGTGTATAACCCGGTTTTTCAAAATCCAGTGTGGAACATACTTTGGGTGAGTTAGGAAGAAACACTAGAGACAGTTTTATTATTATTTTTGGTCAAATTTTCAGTTTCTAAATTGAATATAACCATACTGTGAGTATAGTATAGACAGTGATAGTAGTGTCACTATATAAATGGCACCATCTGGACAGTGCTGGAAAATCTGGGATGTATGGAAGCTATGACATACTCAGGACCAGCAGAGAGATGTAGACAATCCTGATAGCTCATGATTACCTGGTAAACAGAGGAGAAACATATACCAAGTCCAGATTTTCAAGACAAATTGGGGACAGGGTGCTTTAAGTATATTCATTCTCTTTCTCATACACACACACATATTTACTTATCACTTTTCTGTGAATTCCAATTCAGTAAATAATAATATAAAAACTACATTGAAATAATGATCTCTAACTCAAGAGTGCAATTTAAGGTGTTATAGAGTTTTATAGTCACTTTTAAGACTCGATAATTTATAATGTAATCAATTTATGTAAGAGTCTTAGCCATTCTTTGATATGTACTAGCCTTTAAATTTATTTAAAGTGTTTAATCAAAGTGAAAATTACAGTAAAGTAAAAAACAATCTGGGCGAATAGAAGAACTTAAAATGAAAAAACAGTCTCCTGCTTGACCTCTCCTCACCCAGAATTTCTTTCCCTGAGGGCAATTACTTTTCACTGTTTCTCTTCTGGGCTTTAAATGTAGTTGGTATGCACAACCATTCAGGCTCATTCTGTATTAATCTTATACTTTGTTCTGAAGTTCTATTGTAAAAGTCACAGATAGCAAATTTTGTTTCAGGTGTAAAATGTCTACCCCTGTTTAAACTTTCTTGCTATTAGCTATGCTTATTTTTTATATTAAAAGTATACTTAAATATTAACAGCTATGTTATATTAAAACCAAACTTTGACAGTATATTTCTATAGATTATGAATGACTATAAAAGACGAGTGTTGTAAATGAGACAATTTTATTACAATGAATGTCCAAAATACCCGAGATACTGCTATTTAAACATTTTATTTTATTTGTTATTGTTGCAGATTAGCCGGTGCTGGGCTTGAACCTGCCACCCTTGGTACATGGGGCCAGCGCCCCACTCACTGAGCCACAGGCGCGCCCCATAGTTTATTCAGTGCAATGTTATCAGTTACTAGCTGAATCATAAGGAAACACCACACATTAATTTGGATAATCTCTTAGACTTGCATCTGAATGTAATGTTCATTCTAATGTGATTTACTAGTTAAGTGAGGTTTAAGAAAAATTGTGCTCTTAAAATTTCCATTTTGATAAGTATAGGTGTTGAGTTGTACTACCATCTCAGTTTCATACAAGACCAAACTAGTTGATTTTTGTGTTAATGCCCAGGTGACCATGCTCTTCTGTGTGTCAAAATCAGCAACACAGCAGTAGCTGTTGGAAAGGAAGCTAAACTCTACCTATTCCAAGCCCAGGAATGGCTAAAGCTTCAGGAAAGCAGCCATGCTCTTAGCTGTAGTGAAAAATTATCCAAAGCTCAGCTGACAAGTGAGTATATCTTTTTTTCTTTGATCATTTAGATACTTTTTTTTCCCTTGTTAATATTGAGGGGTGGTATAGAATGTACATACCAAGAAGTTCCCAGACAGCATTTATCACATTGTAATAACACTCTGTCCAAGTACATTTTAATCTGAAAATTGTTGCCTTGTTTAAAACACAGAATGTGTTTCCCCCCCTTTTTATCATTTGCATTTTTGGAACAATAAAGGAATTCTGTATAGTAAGTATAATTCATGCCAATATGGCAGATGTGCTTCAACCTAGTAGCGGCACAGAGTGAATGAGAACATTTGTTGAATGCTTATTATCTAGATGCCAGCACTAAGCTAAACACTAAAAATGTATTATTTTAGTTAATTGTATAATTTAGCCCAAGTGAAGCTGTTTTATAGCATGTCATTGGAACATGAGACTTAGTCATATGTGACAATATAAGTCATTTGGGATATACCAGTACCATGTCATTTGTAAACCTCTGGGTCTGCCTCGAGAGAGACTCTACTTTTTTTGTCCGAATCTAGTGGCTTACATCCATGATCTCATTCATTGTCATCACCATTATCCCATGCATTGGGGTGTTGGCCATCCAGAGTGAATGTAAATATTTTGTAATATAGAATTGAAGAACATGTACCATTCTACTCACTTTATTCTTTGGAAGTTAACTGCTTATAGGAGACATTAGGAATTAGAAGCATGCATGAGAAAAAATAGGAGTTATCCCTTTCCCCCTTTTTCCTTATTATTCAGAGACTCATCTATATGTTGTACATGGTAGGCTCTTTTAGTCTTGTCCAGTAAAACATTTCCATTTTTAAGCTTCCAGTCTTGATCTTTGCAACTCTCTGATTCTCTCATAAGGCAGCTAGCCAGTAGAGGATAAGAATAGAGGTCCCCAATCTTTACTAGTTATTGTGGAGATCTTTTATCTAGATATGTGAGATGACATTGACAGTATGCTGAAGAGATCTGAATGATTGGATTCAGGTGTCAAAGATAGTTATTTACTTACTTCAACCCTGAATTTCAGAAATTTGTACAGATGGCCATTATTAGTTATCTTCTCCTTTCTATATCAGTTTGCTTATCTGGGTTTTAGATACATGTTGTGATATCCAAACCAAGCTCACTGTCTTCTCCGTTCAAGCCTGGCCTTCTTCCAGTGTTCATGTTTCATGAACTTGCACCACCATCCATCCAGTAAACAAGTGAGAAACCAAGGAGTCTTCCAACACGCCCCTCTTCAGCCTTTCTGTCCCTTTCTGAATCCAACACTGCCCTCTTCAGCCTTTCTGTTCCTTTCTGATTCCAACACTCCCCCTTCAACCTTTCTATCCCTTTCTGATCTATTTGTCAGTCTTCCTCCCCCTAACATGTTATTCCAAGCTGCTATAAACTTTTTTTCTTATTTATTTATTTTATTTATTTTTATTATTTTTTTTGAGACAGAGCCTCAAGCTGTCACCCTGGATAGAGTGCTGTAGCATCATAGCTCATAGCAACCTCCAATTCCTGGGCTCAAGTGAGTCTCCTGCCTCTGCCTCCCAAGTAGCTGGGACTACAGGTGCCCACCACAATGCCTGACCAGTTTTTTAGTTACAGCCATCATTGTTGTCTGGTAGGCCCGGGCTGGATTTGAACCCGCCAGCTTGGGTGTACATGGCTGGTGCTCTAGCCCGTTGAGCCACGAGCGCCGAGCCACTGCTATAAACTCTTGATTGCTATTTCAGTAGTGTCTTGTCTAATCACTCTATAGCCACACTGCTCCCACTTCTGTGACCAGATTTTTCTAAACAGCAGATCTGGCCTTGCTGCATTCACTTCCTTTAAATACTTGAACAGTTTTGCACTGTTCTTAGGATAAAGACAGGCCTCCTTAACCTGATGGCGAAAGCCATCATAGACTGGTGGCTACTTATCCATCCAGTGTCATCTCACAGTATTACCTCCCTCCACTCTCATTTTATTTGTAGTGCTAAATTTTTTTTCAATGTTACCCTGGGCCTTGGCACAGGCTTTTCCTTGTTATCCCCTCTTTGGCTCCTCCCAAAGTTAACACCATGACTTTTTAGCTTCTTCCATTCCTACACAGCACTTACCATGGTTACCACTCTACCTTTTATTTATTTGTTATAAAATCTATCCTCGGGGCTCTTTTGGTCCATTCATTCACTGAGCAATTCCATTGTTTCATGTACTATGTTAGAGGCACTGATATATCAGTGACAAAATACTGGTACCCTCTCAGTCCTTACTGCACCAGGAGTGACAGGAATGAATCAGGTTGTAAATAAATGTGAAATTGCAATTGTGATTCAGTACTATGAGTGCTAATTACATGGTACTATGAGAATGAGAATTTACCCTAGTACTTAGTTAAGTATTACTAAGTATTTGTAGAATGAATAGTCAGTCATTGAGTGGCTTGTGGGGCTTTTGCTTAGTAGGTTATTTGCTTTTGTATTTGGCACCTTAAAGACTTTTTCTGTCTCCAGGGAAAAGTTATCAGGCAGTTTAAAGGGTTGAGCCGTAAGATTATCAATTTGTTTTCTTGTATCATATGGTCAACATTATATCATATATTATATATACTTGCAAAAACATCATTTGTTTATCAGTTATGTTACTGCATTCCTGAAACCTCTGTACATAGGGAGACTGTGTGATGTAATAGGAAGACCACAAAACTGAGCATCACTACTACAAATTTGTAACAAGTTCTTGTTATGTTTGAACCTTGCTTTATTTATCTGTACAAGTATGTTGGACGAGGTTTGTCTCAGGTACCTGACAGTTCTAAAATGCTGTGATTCTAACTCTTTAGGATGGACAGGATGGAGTTGCTTATATTTGGGGCCATAACTTGATGAAACCTCTTGCTACAGTTCTTTTTCTCTTTTCCCTTCTTCATCTGTAATCTATTGAGTGGTGGGGATATCCTTTGGAATTATGGAATGGAAGATATCAGGACACAGGAATTTTAGAAGAATGAAACTTGTTTTATTAAATTTTGAGACCTGAAATAAATTAAGTACTGATTTCTATATATTTTCTGTACATTTCACTAATTTTTCTCCCAATAACAAAATCCCAATCTTAAGAAAATCTGTCTTTAACTTTTAGATATTAGTTGTCATTTTCATAGTATGTTGTTATTCAGGAGTTTAAGTATATTGCAACAAAAAGCATGTCCTTAAATTCATGACAGTGTAATAGTACCACATATTTTGAAATAATTACTTATAGGAAGTTCATTTCCTGGTTATTAATGAGACTTTTAGGAATTAATAGCCTTTTGCCTATTTGGTAATTAACTCATTAACTTATGCCTACCCCTTAAAACCCAAGTGCTGCTGTGCAATATGAAGAGATTAGCAGATTTGAAAAATCTCTTGGTGTCAAATGTTGACTCTTCCAAATTAATGTTCAAGAATTTATTTTTCACTCATCCTTTGTTTTCTAAGGTCATAAAACATTTTTTTAAATACTAAAAACTACTTTGTAGGTTTTTAGAGCAAGCAAGCAAGATATTTAAAAGCACTGAGATTGATGAGTTTATATGTTTCTATCTAAGAAAACTTTAACAAAAAGTCTCAGAGTAATTCCCTATCATTTTACAAGAGCTAAAGATAATATTGTACATAAAAATTTCATTATTGTCTTTGACATCTTATGCGTATAATTCCTTTTGTATGCTTGGTGTATTTTATAAATCATTTAAAGGTGCTAGTATTTTATTATTGTGTGTTTTGGTTAACAGCATTCATTTCCTTTTATAATATGATTGGGCAATTAGCTATTCAGTACCATTTTCTGCAATTCAAGTTTTGCTAATATTTGAGGTACTAATTACACTAGCATAGAACGTGCATGCTGTGCTGTAGTCTTTTGTCTCAAAAACAATGAACACCGCAGTTTCATCAAGAGGCTTACTTTCCAGGCTTGCTGAAAAAGACAGCAAGACAGAAACAAAAGGCCGGTATCACTTTGTGAAGAGTACTTTTGTTTCTGTGTGATATAAATCTTCATAATTTAAAATGAGATATCAAAAGTGTACTGGTAAAAATACATATTGTTTTATCTAAAAGAAAAATTATAAATGGTAAAATGGCAACACAGCAAAGCCTTTACATAATGAGGTCCAGATTATGTAATTATAAGCAGCATATTTAAAAGCCTTATTTCTGAACTGGTTATTGACCATATACTGAATTCTTGTTATCTTCAAATATTTTTTTTTTTTTTTTTTTTTTTTTGAGAGAGAGCCTCAAGCTGTCACCTGGGTAGAGTGCCATGGCACCACAGCTCACAGCAACCTCCAATTCCTGGGCTCAAGCAAGTCTCTTGCCTCCGCCTCCCAAGTAGCAGGGACTACAGGCGCCCACCACAACGCCCCGAAATTTTTTGGTTGCAGCTGTCATTGTTGTTTGCCGGGCCCGGGCTGGATTTGAACCCACCAGCTCAGGTGTGCATGGCTGGCGCCTTAGCCCATAGAGCCACAGTCATCAAGCCTATCTTCAAATAGTTAACAGAAACTAGATCTGCTACATTTTTCTAGAAACTTAATACTAAAAAACTAGTATAAGTGTCAGCTAATTTATAATAGCCACAAAAGTAATGTTGTGGTATTAATCAAATCTTCTTTTTTAGTTTAACTACTAAGGAACGAAATTCTTACTTGGATAGACCAAGTTCTCAAAATTTGAATCCTGAGTAGATACATCTTTATCTCATTTGTAAAGACAACTTAAAAATAACATTTTCCTAATTTTCTATTGGAAGAATTTTCAAACATACAGAAAAGTTGAAGGACTAGTCCAACCAATATCTATATATCCTCTGTTTAAATTCAATAATTATTAATATTTTCTTATATTTGCTTTATGTTTATGTCTGATTTTTATTTTTTATTTTTATTGAACCATATGAAAAGAAGCAGCTGGTGTCATAAACAGTTCATCCCTCCATACTAAAGAATACATCTTCTAAGAGTAAAGACATTGCATTATTACACCTAAGAAAACGAATAATTTTATAATGTCTTCTAAAATCTATTCCATACATAAATTGCTGGGTACCTCAAGAAATGTCTTTTATTTATTAAATTTTTTTTTCTACAGTTGAGAAAAGATGAATTTATGTTTAAATATTTACATGTTGTGAGGGGAATCTAGAGTTGGGAATTGGGCTCATCATACTCTTAGGTTTTTCAAGTAAAGGCTCATTTGCTCCTCATGAGAACTCTGAGCCAGACAGGGCAGGTATCTATTTTGCTATTAAAGAAACAGATTTAGAGAGGTTGTAATTTATTTGCTGAGTTCCAAGGCCAAGACTTGCTTTCCTAACTCTGTTACTCTTTTCCTTACACCTACAGCTTTGTAATAGTGTTAGTCAGTGACTATTAGGTCGAGATCATACTTTTAGATCTGGTAGGGCTGTGGACATCATTTTGTGTTTGTCAAAAGGACATGCCATTGGCATTTTAGGAGGGACAGTTCTTTGTTGTGTGACTTTACCTAGTATTGAGGTTTAGCACAGACCCCCTCCATGTATCTGAACAGCTATTGTGAAGACAAAACTGTCCCCACATATTTTGAGTGGTTCTCAACCCAGGGTATCCTGCTCCCCTCCCCTGTCCTGAGATTTATTTAGCTGGTATATGACACGTACCATCCTAGGTGACTCATATAACTTAGTCCTGTATCAGCTCTCTGCTCTCAGTAGTGTTTTCACATACAGTAAAGAAAGTGAGAGTCATTGCTTATGTAACATGCTCAAGTCAGATAGCAGATGAATACTAAAGCCAGGATTCAAGTATGGGTCTGTATGATACCAACAGTCATGAGTCTCCTCTCCTACCCTGCACACTATATCATATTATCTCATATGGACCTGAACTAGTATAACTACTTTTATATTCCTGGAATTTCTATTTTTCTGCTTTTAGTACCTTTTTTAAGAATAACCAATCAGAAAAAGATTTTGGAAAAATCTTTTGAACGTATTTGTCAACCATAGTTTTTAAATATATAATGACTTTTTTAAGTTGAATGCTCTGTATTAAATTTAACTAGAATAATTTTCAAAAATATTGCCATGATTGTTGCATAGCACTGTGAATGTGCTTAATACCATAGGTAGAATGGTTAAAATGATAAATTTAGTATTGTGTTTATTATATCACAATAATTTTTTTGAATGTCATTAACACACTTAGAAACTTTGAAAATATTTAAAATTAAAATTCAACATTTCGGTGAAACCATTCTACTCATTTGTGGTGTTTCACAGTAGTACTTTTAGTGATTTCTAGTGGTTATAAAAATACCATTTTTATCTACTTTGTTATTTACAGCTTTTATTTCAATACTATAGGAGAGCTTGGGTTTCTGAGGCAATAAGAATTAAAGAAAGGGTGTTCTAACATGAAATTGATTACATGACTAAAACAATGAACACATTTGAGAGTTTTTCTATGAAAGATGTTATTTTCTTTCTCTTTAAAGTGGCCATGAACCAGACTGAACATAATCTGACAGTGTCCCAGATTCCTTCTCCACAAACGTGGCATGTGTTTTATGCAGACAAGTACACATGTGAAGATGACAAGGAGAAATCTCAAGTGGAAGATATCCCATTTGAAATGGTATTACTAAACCCAGATGCTGAAGGGAATCCATGTGATCATTTTAGTGCTGGAGAGTCTGGTAAGAATGTGTATTTAAATATATACTAAATGAAGGAAAAGATTTATGTACAAATACCTTCATGTATTTTTTAAATATTAAAAAAGAACCCATGTGTCCAAAAGTAGGAAAATAGTTAAGTGGATCTTCTTAAAGTAGCTATAATATTAAGGTAAAAAATACAGTCCACTAAATTTTATATTATATGGTTTCAAGTGTATTTAAAAAGTGCACAATAAAACAAGTACAAAAAATAAAATGGAGCTTATTTCCTATTCTGAGTGGGTGATAGAGTTGTGTAGTTTTAAATTTCCTCTATACATTCTAAATTTGTTGTTTTTATGATAACTTAGCATTATCTTTAGAGACAGAAAAATAGTAATATGTTGAACAACATAAATTGATAATTCAAAATTTAAGTAGGATTAGAAACTGGGTTATTTGAATAGATTTAGGGATTGCCTTCATTGATGGATTACAAGAATTTAGGAATGATCAGAGTTTGTAATGCTTTCTGGAATCAGATTTACTCCCCTAAATATTTCATTAACATTTTAGATAACTGTGTCCTACCCTACTATGTCCTCTTGGGGTTTGAATTGAGATTTTCAAACCCCAACAGAAATGAATGACTTCCTATGATCATGATAAACATGCTATAAAGTATAACAGATTTCTTAATTATCATGTCAGAGTAAGGATTTGTAGGCCATCTGTCAAAAAAGAGTTAAGGATTTACCTTTGAATGAGATTCATTTGAAAAAGTAAACCTGCTTAGAGAAAAATACAATTCCCTTGCATCTCATTGGCCATGAAGGGGAGTGGGTAGTAGTGGGACAGGAGTGAAACCACATGAGTCTAAACCCATTGTTTAGTTCAAAGTGTAAACTTGTCACAGCTAGAAAAGCAACTCAAGGAGAATGTGTTATAGACAGTAGGTTTACAAATAATGTATTAATGGATAACCTTTTAAAAAATATTCTTGGGAGAACTGTATACATTGTGATAGAAGGGGCACTAAGCATTTTTAAAATTATAATTTTAAAAGTTCTTCTTATGAAGGAAGTGAAATAATGTAAGCTACTCAAGTTGCTTTTCAGTGCAGATGAATGTAAAGGTTAAATTTCACAAATGATATCGTGTAGATTATTGGAAGTTAGTCCTGCCATTTCCTTAATCTTTATTAAAGATGTTGACATTTTTCTATATTTTGAAAAGGAATTGATGGAACCCAGATCTACTGATAGCATTGGATGGATGCTTGGACTAAATTGTTTTTAAGGTCCTTTAAAACTGTAAGATTTCATTATTTCCTTTAACACTTACTTTTAGGACTGGTCAAGGCCCAGAAAGAGGTAGATCTCTGCTGCAGGTGCTACGTGCACAAACCCACCTACCTCTGCTGGAACCCAGATGTACTCGCCCTTTCCTTTCCTGGCTTCCAGACCATAGTCCTTTGGCTCAGGAGGTTGTTTCGTTGTGTGGATTCATAAGACTCTTCTGGACATGCTCAGCTTTTTCTTCCCTCCTTATCCAGGCTCCCATTTCCTGTCTCCTTCCTCCATCCCCAGTTTGGCATGTGAATTTTGACCCAAGGCAAAAAAATGATCACATTTATGCCCCATGTGTTACTTGGGTCTCTGAGTGCTTGTCCTGAACCTTGCCCATACCTTCTAGTGCTTTCCTGAACATCTAGAGTTGTGGCTAGCCTGTTTTAGGATTTGTACGAACCATTCTGATTCAGTTCTTAGTCCTGACTCCTTCTGACCGACCTTTTCTGGATTGTGTGACTCGTTTTGACTTGATGCTTACTCTTTTGTCTAAAAGCTGTCTTTTTAATACAAAAATGAAGAAAGTCACACTGCTCATGTCACTGACAATATTTAAACAAATAATTGTATGTAGTTTCATCAAGCGTAAGATTCTGTGCAAGGCTAACCTGTGGGTATTAGATTCCTAAAAAGTTCCAGAAGTACCTTAAAGTATCAATCATTGTTGTGTGACTGTCTTATTTCGTAAAGGTCACATCATTTTATTGATTAAAATGTTTAAATGCCTTTGTGAGTAATTTCATAATAAAGTATAAATCAGTGGTTCCCCACCCATCATTATGTGTACGTCTAGAGAGGTTCAGAAAATCCAAATGTTCACACCCAGAGTCTCAGATTTGGTCTGGAGTGAAAGCCAGGCATTGGTAATCAGAGTTCTAAAGTTGATTATAATGTGTAGAACCACTCATCTAAAATTCCATATTCTACATTGTTTCAATGATGTGTTGGTTTGAAAATAGACTTTAAGAGGGGTTCTTCCTTCTCTGTAGCCTCAGGCATGGAATTTGTTTCCAGGAAATAATCTTCAATTAGTACATTTTAGAAACTTCTACTACTTTGTCTAATTTTCTTATCTAAATAGGGAAAATTGATTTGCTATGTTTTTACTGAGAATTAACTATTACCATGTATCTGAGAGGTTTGCATTAGACTAACCTGCAAATAGCTGCAATTAATATTTCACATTATTCTGGTTAATTTTTATAATTTGTTTTCTTTCGAACGAAATCTAACAGACCTTAGTTAATCCTCTATTTCACAGAGTTGGTCTAGCTTAAAAAAAGAAACTAAGCCATTTGACAAAGCACCAAATAGGAATCTAAGCAACCTTGTTAACTATATTTGTGCTCTTGTTAGAGCCCAAAAGAAGCACCAGGAATCCTGAGAACTTTGTTACCTGAAGACAGATAGACTGGTATTCGCTGGAATACTATTGCAGGCTCTGCCATATCTGCTCTCGCTGTTTTTAAGATTCTAGGAGATAAGTTAATTCTTTCCTCCCTTTCCCCTCTCTGTTCCAAAAGACCATCGATTGTGCCTTCCATTTAGCCCTTGTAACATGTTGGAATGTTTTTGGCTTAAAGTAACAGAAACTCAAATGCCAGCAGTATGGATGATAACAAAATGAATTATTTTACACAACAGAAATTTCCAGGCTTCCCCAGAGTGGTTTCTCTCTACCCTGCCCTCCTCTGACTGTCAGCTTTGTCCTTAGGCTGGCTCCTTCAAGTTCCAAGTCAGCTGTGGTAGTTCTAAGCATCACATCTTGGTAATGGCAGAGCTCAGTATCTCTTCATTAAAGAAAGGGAATCTTTTCTAAAAGCTCCCTGTTTCAGTTCATTTTCTAGAACTGGGTCACCTACCCTTGCTACAAAACATCTTTTTTTTTTTTTGAGACAGAGCCTCAAGCTGTTACCCTGGACAGAGTGCTGTGGCATTACTGCTCCTAGCAACCTCCAATTCCTGGGCTCAAGTGAGTCTCCTGCCTCTGCCTCCCAAGTAGCTGGGACTACAGGCGCCCGCCACAATGCCCGGCCATTTTTGGTTGCAGCCATCATTGTTGTTTGGTGGCCCGGGCTGGATTCGAACCTGCGAGCTCAGGTGTATGTGGCTGGTGCCTTAGCCCATTGAACCACAGGCGCTGAGCCGCTACAAAACATCTTAAGAGAAATATAAGGTTAAGATGAAAGAAAGAAGATATGACAGAAGAAATGTGTCCAAAGGGTTAAGTTTACCTCTTAATTGGCAAGGGGATTGGAACTTGCCGTTGAATTAGACTACTCAGGATATATGTTGAGACACTAGAGGATAGGAGCTCTCTGGGACTCTGAGACAGTGATCACGGACAGGCAGGTGTTTGTTCCACATGCTGCTCCCGTGACCCAAAGACTCTCTCCTCTCCCATCTCCAGTCATTTTGCTGGGGCTGAATTTATGGAGCTTATTGTCTAAGTTTTCCTTCTCCTTAATTTTGCCAATACGTCTTCTTCTAGACTTGCCTTAAAATCTGCAAATTTCCTTATAATGTTTTACGACCTGTTGCATGCTTGTTAAGAGCATTTTTCTTTTCTAGTATACATTGTTTTATATAAGATTTAACATTTAGCTTATGTGTATTTTAAAAATTAGATTTTAATATCAAAGTGAACACAGATTGCTTTCTTCTTGTGAAGGCTGGTGACAGAACAAATGTAAAATTGGTAGTGAAGAAAAAGCCAGGGAGATTTTCTGGAAATGATTTACTTAAACAAATACAATGCAGAACCAGCATTTTATCTTTAAAGTTAGTTTCAAGGTAAAAACCATTTATCTAAAATTCAATGAACAAAGTTGGAACAAATGTCTTAGTTCAATTCATTTAATATATTACCTCAATGAAATAAATTTTTATTGGTTATAATGCTAGCTTTTGGGGGAAGATACATTTAATCTTGAATTATCCTAAAACTTTTTTTTCCTTTTTTTTGAGACAGAGTCTCATTATGTTGCCCTTGGTAGAGTGCTATGGTGTCACAGCTCACAGCAACTTCAAATTCTTGGCTTCAGCGATTCTTGCCTCAGCCTCCCAAGTAGCTGGGACCATAGGCACCTGCCACAATGCCCGGCTGTTTTTTGTTGCAGTCGTCATTGTTGCTTAGCTGGCCTGGGCCAGGTTCGAATCTGTCAGCCTCTGTGTATGTGGCTGGCAGTGTAACCACTGTGCTACAGGCCCTGAGTTGTATGTCTTATTTTCAAAAGTTCCTTCCTCTTACATTATTCTGATTCTTCAGTAAATAGTCTGAGAATTTTCTTTTCATGGTGGATTTGTAACTTAATAGAGTCTAAAACTTTATCCTGTAATGAATATTCTGTAAAGTATTGTAAATAAATAAAACTTTAAATAGAAAGAACGCCATGATTAATTCCTTAATACTAAGAAGAAAAGATTACAAGTAAGATCAAAACACAAAATGCATCAAGAATTGTATTGACCTACAACCATGTTTTATTCCAAAAGTGCAAAGCTGAGTGTGCAAGTGCAAATCTAACTTGGAAAGATTTGCCGGTGGCCCTAGAGGTGGCGGTGCAGAGATACTCAGGCCACTTAGCCCAGTCCTTGGGTCTGAAGAGCCTGGGGCATGAGTGCTCATTGGTGATGCTCCCTCACCTAGAAACCTAGAATATCTTGCTAAAAAGGAAAGCAGAAATAATACAGGGCTGGGGGCAGGGAGGAGTACTGAAGACTGTGCCACCCTCTAGGGCTTCTCCTCTTGGGGTGGGGTAGTGAACTGAGAACTTACAATTTATAAGTAGGTCTTGTCAAACCATATGTACTCTAGGGGGTGTGGCCGGTGACAAAAGGCAGGCCAGGAGACTAGACTCAAAGCCTGTGACCTGGATAGAAGGGCCTTCTACCTCTGGGAAAAGGGGCCTGGGGAGTCCCAGGGATCCAGAGCCCTGCTGCAGACCAGCCTCAGGGAACCCAAATTAGATTACCCATGGCCAGAATCAGTGCTAACTCAATCAGTGTCACAGCTTGGGGGCTTTCTGCCTCCAGGACTAGAGGTCAGGCTGTGGGCAGAGCCCAGGCTGGTCACCTGGGCCAGCCTGAGAAGGGCCCTTGGCTAACCTGGCTGGGCATTGAGGCTGTCTGCACCTAGGGAGCCCCAATGTGGTGGACACATTATTTTGGGGGGCCCAAGGAGACTTGGGACCTTTGGCAGCTATAGGGCAGAGAGAACAAGGTAATCCCCAGTTGTTAATATGTTTAGCATTTGTATTTTCTGTCTTATACCACTACTATAATAACTCCAGGATTATCATGCCCTTATTTCTAAAGCTGACATACTTTTCCATGTAAGGAGTTTAAATAGAAAGCCTGCTCCTTTTATTATTTGATCTTCCCTTCCTAAAGTGTAAACTTGATTTTTCACCTGCACTATTTATACATATTGGTAGCACAGGAGAGACACCCAGTGGCTGAAATACTTTTTGCCACTTTTTTTCTCTTAACCATGCCCAAAACATGTTTGACCTGTTTATTGACTATTCTTCCTATGGTTTGTGTGTTCGGGATGGCTTTTCCAAAATTATTTTCCACATAATAGAAATATTCCCATCTCTGACCATTAACTGGAGTTTGCCCAAGTGGGAAATGAGCAGGTTCAGAGTTCACATCTGGAGTGGAAGTAATTGTAATTTAGACTGCTCATTCATAGACTTAGTGGAGGCAGCTTTTTTCACACCACTGTTGTTACACTCCAGTGTTACATAGACTGTAAAAGCCTTAATGTTAGGGACTACCCAAGATGTGACCAAGTTAAGTGTAAGCCATTAAACTCAACGTGAGCTGGCTGCCTTACTTTAAAAGTTTTCTAATTTCTAAAAAATGTAGATTCAGAAGATTTCGATTCAATGGGAAAAAAGTGGTGTTTATCATGGGTTACCTGAAGACTGTATTGAAAAGCTACGGTAGAGCTGCTGTAATGACTGACACCATCTTTAATGTAAAATTTGCACATCCTACTTGGTTTTTTGCCAACCAGCTTCCTGTGCTCACTCAAAGCTTTGATTTTATCGTGACTTAGTTTAATTCCTCTGAACCTGTTCTAATGTAAACATCTTTAACTTCAATTTCTATGGCCTACTTACTTTCCATATTTTGTAGTGTGAATTCCGAAAGAGAATATGACTAGCCTAACTTACTGTTGAGTACTAGGATTTCCCTTTTAGCAAGAGTTTCAGGAAGTTTACCTCAGACGTGGGCTCAGGACATGACAGCTATTTTGAAGCTTTGTTCAAATGGAAATTCAAGGTAATGGGACAGTCCAAGGTTGTGTTCCTCATGTTAACTGTATCAGAATCACCTTTAGAACTTACTAAAACGCAGCTTGCTGGGCTCCACTCAAAGAGTTTCTGATTTGATAGATTAGATTGGGTGGGCCTAAGTATGTGCATTTATAACAAGTTCTCTAGTGAGGCTGGTGGGCTTGAGAGTACATTTTGAGAAGCATTATCAAGGTATATTTATTATTGACTAAACAAATATATTTCTAGATGTCTTACAAAAGAAATCCACTTTGTTATAAAAAGTGTATCTAACTGAATGCTAAAATCATTTCTTTTATTTACTGTTTTCAAACAAAACTGTGACTTAATGGTAAGTCTTTGGGTTTCCCTGGCCATATGCTTTGTTATAGAGTGACTTTTAATTAGTTTGTTTAATCTGCTTTCTTATAGTTTAGAATTTTGTCCCAATGTAGAAAATTGTTTAATTTTTCCCTCCCCCCCTTAGGAAAGTAAATATTATGTCTCCAATTAAAAAAACAAGTTCTAGCATTATATTGACAGGAAGACTTGAAAGCAACCCAGCGCTGTAACTGGCTTTGTTTTACTGAAGCAAACTCCCTTTCTTCTCTTCACAGGGTTACATGAGTTCTTTTTCCTCTTAGTCCTAGTGTACTTTGTGATTGCTTGCATTTATGCTCAATCATTGTGGCAGGCTATTAAGAAAGGAGGACCCATGCACATGATTTTAAAGGTTCTGACAACTGCATTGCTGTTACAAGCTGGTTCAGCTTTAGCTAATTACATTCATTTCTCCAGGTAACTCAACAACACTAAAACTGTGTTCATCATTACATCTAATTAATCCTAATTAGTCCACCAAAATTATGCTTGCTTTGATTATGAACACTTTTGTTCACATTTGTAATCTACACTAATACTCTCCTCTTCAATTCCTTAGTTACTCTAAAGACGGAATAGGGATACCATTTATGGGAAGTTTGGCAGAATGTGAGTATCTTTCTCATTTTCTTTTTTAAACATAAACTTTCGGTCTGCTTCTTGCTAAGTTTTCTTTTGAAAAATTTACTCAGCTCAACTGAAAATAGGGTTACAGATTTAGTTCCCAAGTGTGCTATTTAGTTTTTTAATAATAGGTAACATGTGCACTTCTTCATTGTTGTTAGGCTATATGTATATACGTTCTCTCATTTTATCCTCAATAAAAAGTAGATATATGTATTACTCTTTTGCAGATAAATAATCTGGGCTTGGGGACACGAAGCACATTTCCAAATGTCAGCCAGACATTAAATGATAGAGCAGGGGTGCCCAACCCTTTTTTTTCTCTGCCACATGTTGGAAGGGTAAGAGTTGTCTTGGGCCACATACACCAACACTAACAAAAACTGATTAGCAAAAGAAAGGTCCATGCATATTTTTCATGATACCCAACACAGCAAATAACCAAAAAAAGTCCTCACAAAATCAGCATGTGGTCTGGGTGCCCAACCACAGCTTGGACACCCCTGGAGAGAGCCTAGACTGAGACCCAGATTTTCTGATCCCAAAGCTAGGGTCTTTTTCACTATTGTATTTCCATTTTCTGACTCTTCTTTGGTTCTGGTTCTGACCCAAAGCCATAGAGAACACCTGTAAGTACACTTATAAATTGAGATGACCTCACACCTGTATTCTTTTATTTCTAAAAGGAATTCTTATGAACTAATTTTTCTTTTTTTCTTTCTTTCTTTTTTTTTTGAGACAGAGCTTCAAGCTGTCACCCTGGATAGAATGCCGTGGCATCACAGCTCACAGCAACCTCCAATTCCTGGGCTCAAGCGAGTCTCCTGCCTCTGCCTCCCAAGTAGCTGGGACTACAGGCACCCACCACAATGCCCGGCCATTTTTTGGTTGCA
>CAUYON010162158.1:0-24789 GCA_963573935.1 Arctocebus calabarensis | reverse complement strand
CCACTGCTGCCCTACCCACAGCCGCCAACAGGAGCAGACCAAACGAACAGACGCAACCACTCGCCCAATCTCTGCCACTTTAGCCTTCCTCAGGGTGTCCAGAAGCCTCATGCTGTCTCCCTGTGTCCCCAAAGGGAAGTTCCTGGGCAGATCCCTCCTGCCAGAGATGCCTGAAGTCCTCTCTCCCCAGTCTCACCGTGCCCAGCCGTAAGGAAGCTGTATTGGTATTTCTATTTACTGAGTACTTCGCCCTCCACGGTGGGCACAGATGACTCAAGAAGTCATCTGACCCCTCCACCCCCAAACAGCATACACACTAGGGACACTGTACCTCCATCATGGAGGTTAGCCCCTTAGCATCTCATTAAGAGACACAGTTCTCCTGGGAGGGTAAACCAAAACCTGGGTGGCACAAGAGAAGCATGAAACCCAGCTAACTAATTCTCTTCAGTTTATCAATCGTTTTCACTTTCGATGTGCATTGGGTCTATTTCATTCCAGTAGCTGGCTACAGAAGGAGCCAGCTGTCGCCAACCAATTTTGTTAAAGAAAAAAGGAAAGAGGGCAACATGAGTGTAGATCAGAGAACTAGGAGAGAAAGAGCTGGGACAGAGTGCTGTTAAGCTCAGCCTGGGGCGGTGTGATGCCGAGCCCAGGAAGGGGTGCGGGCTGGTTGATAAAAGGGCAAAGGCAAGGAATGTTCCCAGACTCATCTTTTCTCCTTGAGCAAAGCCATCTTTACAGTCTGCTAATTTGGGAACGTGAAGAAATGCATTCTGCTTCAACACATAGACAATTATTTATTTTTTAAGGAGTATTTAAATTCAGTTGATATAACAAATTCTTTTATGTCTTGTGGAAAACACTACTCTGTGGCCCATATGATTGCATTTTACTCTCCACTAGATAACTGTCTATCAAAACATCATTAGAGGTTATCTAGTAATGAGCTCATCATTTCATTCTCCCTTTGAGGCTTGTGAGCCAATTTTCACCGTGTTAAACTCTCCAGAATAATGAAACTAATTTGGGATCTTGCTGTGGAATTAAATGCTCACACAGATTCCACTCCCTTTGAAACCATAAACATCTCTCACAGCCAAAGAACCTCGCCATAACCAGAGTGACGGAGAACCCCAGGGGACTCAGGGTCCAGGCACCTGCGGAAACGCCCTGGAGAAGAACCTCACTGTAACCAGAGTGCCTGAGAGCGGGCCAGTGGACTCAGGGTCCAGGCACCAGCAGAAACGCTGTGATGAACACGGCGCCCTGGCTTGTAGTCGGAGAAATTGGCACCCAGCATATTCCATTATTGGTAGATGCTCCGTAATTTGTTTCTAGTCTTGATGAAGACTAGGAATTTTGTGTCAGTTATGGAATAAGCATAGACCTTCTTAAGAAGGATTTGAACTGTTGTTCTCACGCTGCTGCCCGTGTGCGTCATGCTCTTGCCGGGTATGAGGCGCATGGCTAAGTCCTTTACATCCATTTCACTTAATCCGCATGCTGACACTTGAGGTGCTTATTAGTGGTATTTTAATCCTCATTCTACAAATGAGAACCCAAGGCTGAGTTGGGAAGCGTTACCCATCTAGTGACAGCACGTCCCGGATACAACCCAGGCCGACCTCTACGTGCTGGCCGCTTCCGTGGCTGTGGTCAGCTGTGCCCTGACCTTGGGGTATGGAGCAGACAAAAAAAAAAGTAAATGTTAAGAGGCCTGGAGGAAGAGTGAAGTCCAATGATGAAACTAGGCAGAATAGCAGCGCAGAGAGGGGGCGAGATGAAGGGCTGTGTTCAGACGAGGCCGCGCAGCTGCGGGACCCACGAGAGAGGTCGTTCCGGCCCCACGCCCTTTCCGGAGAATGTGGAGCCCCAGGTGACTGCACCCACAGGGATCCTGCAATTATGCTCAGAGAAGCATGAGGACAAGTTGGCCCCAGCTGGGCTCTGATACCGCAGTCTTGGCCCACATCTTCCAGAAGGCCGTTCCTGCTCGCTCGAGCCCTCTCTGCGGTCTTATGTTTCCCCCAGGCTATTTCTCTTCTGAGCCTGCCTTTCTCCCAGAAACTTTTGCTGCATCTCCTTATAACGTCACACCAGCACCCTGCTCTTGTAGCTCCCTTGCTCTCTTGCCCTCACTGCACCCCCTTTCCAGGCCTCTCCTTCCAGACCCTGGTGCGCTGGTGGAAAGAACCCCCAACCCCCCACCCCATTGCACCTTGTGGCAATCACACTTTCCTCCAATCTCCAGGCAGCTGCTGCTGCGTTCTTCGTCACTCTGGTCAAGCCCCTGGCCTTGACCCGTCACTGTCAGCAGATGGCCTTGAGCTTCCAGTTCTCAGCGAAACTCCATACCATCGAGAGTGCACTTTAACCTCTCACCTCCATCCTCAGTAACTACTTTGCTCCCTGCTCACCTCCACATCCTTTGATTGGTCTCTGATCAATGTGACTGACTTTTCCCAACTACAGCAAGTTTTTTCGCTTGACCTCTGGATCACATGTCCCTCCTATTCCATGGTCTTTTAAATACTCTTCAAATCTTTCAGCTCCTTACCCTAAGCATTTGTATTAAAAAGTATTCCTCCATTACTGTTGTGTTTCTCTCCTAAAATAGTTTGTAGTTGAGATTTCCACTCACCCCACTCACTCGCTGCACTGCAGCTGGACACCTGCCTCTTGCAGAAGGGGGCAACCAGGGGCCTTGGCGTCACATGTGGCCTTCCACATCCTTTTGATGGAATCAAAATTCTACAGAATGAATCCTTTTACTACAGGAAATTTGGATTCAGTCAGAGGCCAGACTTGAGGATCTGGAGGGTCCTCATGCCGCAGGTGGACCCTGGATGGATTCTCTTCCTCTTACCCGCTGTGCAGCTTGGGGGCCTGCTGGCCGTTTACTCTTCTCTGCAGTTCCCTCACATAACCTTTACCTCTCTCTTCTTCTACTTCTTTGATTTTTCCTTGTTGGTTTCTTTTAGGTGTTTGTTTTTCTTGCCCCTCTCTTTGAATGTTGGTGTGTTCCAGAGTTTTGTCCTTGACCATGTTTTCCTTTACACTCTTGAAGGGTGAATGCATCCATCTGTGGCCTCACCATAATGCTGAGGACTCCCCCAGGCACGTCTTGAGCAGATCCTCACTAGTGTGTACTCCATCAGTCAGTCCAGACTGCTGCTGGCTGCTGGTCTTTGCCTGTACTTCAAACACCAGTAAGCCCCTCCCACATGTTGAACACCAAGGGAAAGGCTGGCCATTCATCCTGGGCTCCTCCCTCTTCCTTAACCACATATATAAGTGAAGGGGAAAATAGATTCCTTCATGCCGTCACTAACATGTCTGTAGGAAATGACTGTTGTTAGTTTTATTAATTTAGCATTTTTTGTATTTGCCACCTTGACTTCTACCTTCTTCTGACTGCTCTCCTGCAACCTCCTTTCCTCCTGCCTTCATCCCCTCCTACCTTCTCTCCTCACTACTGCTGAAGTTATCTTTCTAAGATACAAAGCTGCTAGCATTCCTCTCATGTTCTAAACTCTCTGGTGATCCCTTATTGCTGGTACCTTTCTAGACTTCTTAGAAAAAAATATTCAGGTATCTGGACTAGTTTCTGCCTGCCTCTCTAGCTCACACAGTGGAATGCAAGGGGTGGAAATAATATAGCCTGACATTGAAGCCTATTTAAGGAATATTTATTCTTATCTGGAATTTAGTGAGGGAAACATGGCTTTCAATGAAGAAGTGATATATTAAAAGTCAAACAGTTCCAAGTATGATATATTTAATTAGGCAATGCTCTACTCAGCAAGACAACCGGACAAAAGAGTAAAATTTACAAACTGTGAGGATTCAAGAAGCAAGGTTTGGAGTGGAAAGACAGGGGTGGGTTTTCAAAATGAAATTCTACTCTACATATCATTAGTATAAAAAGACACTATTTTTCCTATACTATATGTAAAGAGAGATAGTGCTACTTCAAAAAACTCCATTTCTAAAATGCTCCCAGTCATCACTCTTAACTCTACGAAGGTAAATATAATTTTCTGTTATTATACAGTGTTTATTATCTGCTAAAGATTTTGTGTAACAAATCCTTTACAATGTCAAGGTATATAATTGAATTTGATCCAACCTAGAAATATATGACAATCATTTCCCAAAGATAGTCATAGATATTCTAATGAAATTGTCCTAATTTTGAAATCGTAATCATATATTTTATAGTCACCACATAAATAGATACAAAAACAAAAGCTATACGATCCTTTCAATCAATGGAGAAAAAGCACTTGACAAAATTCAGCACCCTTTCATAAGAACACTCAACAAAACAGGTATAGATAGGAGACATCTCAAAATTATATATGACAAACTTACAGCCAACATCATATTGAATGATGAAAAAGTTAAAACTTTCCTCCTTTTATTCAACATAGTTCTGGAAGTTGTCTCCTAAGCAATCATGTGAGAGAAGGAGATCAAGGGGGTCCAAATGGGGAAAGAAGGGATCAAACTATCACTCTTTGCTGATGATATGGTCTTATATCTAGAAAACCCCAAGATTCAATGCAAAGTCTCAGGTTACAAAGTCAATGTACACAAATCAGTAACTTTCATCTACGCCAACAGTCAAGATGAGAGTCAAATCAAAGACACAATACCTGTCACGGGGGCAACAAAGACAGTTCAGTTCATCTTTACAAGTCCTCTCTAGTTCCCTAGGAGCATGAAAAATTAATTTTAACTTCTCACTAATTGCTTAGTATTAACAATTTTAATTTTTAAGGATTAAAAAGAGGTACTTTCATACCAAACATTTTCGCATTTATGAAGAAAATATAACAAAATATTAGCATTTATTGGATCCAAGTTGAGGAAGATACCAGAGGATATTGAAATACTACTTATGGAAATATAAATAGTATTTACTATACTATTTATGCATTTATCATTGCTGAATTTTATAATGTGATATTTCAAAAAAATGATAATGGTATTGTTACACTTTACCCAAGTGGAAATTTGTTACCTGTAGATTCTAAGTCTTAGCTCATGGTTTTTCATGGCTGTTCTGACTTGCCTACCTGGCCCCTGTGTCACCTATTAACATAAATCTCAAAAGGATGAAGTGAGTGCAATGCCCTAACACAGTATCATTTTGTGTAAAAATCATTAACTGAATAATAAGTAAAAATAGCTATTTCAGTGATTTTCTTGTTATCATATTCTGAAATAATTATTTGTTCCCCTAGGACTTTTCAGCATGGTATGGATGAGTCTGCTTCAGATTCCTTAAAGTCATGTTTTAAGCAACCATTACACTGGATTTCTTGCATATCACCTTTCTACCCTACTTTACTTGGGTGAGTGAATGCCTCCAAATGCCACACAATTATAATTCTGTAACTCGTTTTAAAGTTTCTATACAACTCTGAATGCAAATGCATTTGACAAAAAGAACTTATAACTTATTCACAATAGGCAAATAAAGAAAGAGTATTTTTTTTTTCCTCTTTTTTAAGCTCAAGAATTTAAGGTACAGTCCTCATAATAATTCTACTGGCTTATAACTTTCATGAGGTAATGGAAAACCGAGAAGTTTTGAAATTTAGTTCTATTTTAAAATCTCATTCTTCTTGATCTATGAGGATTTGACAGTTCTTTGGCTAATTATCAAACATAGACAGCAAAACTGGATAATTCATGTAACGAACTCAGAGTCTGAGGTACAAGTAGAGAGAGAAGTCACTGAAAATTGTGAATCGGGTATTTCACTTTTATTATGTAATTAACCCTATTTGAAAATAAGAAAAAACATTTAAAGTATGAAATGTACTTTCAGAATAATCTGATGACATTTTGTGGCATTATGTGGAATGGCATTTGATTCTTTGCTGAATATATCATTGGAAAATGCCTTTGCTTGATATCTGAAAATAAAAATATGTATGGCTAAAGGAGATACACTTAATCCCCAGGCATTCCTGGTTCATCTTGGAAATATACTGTCAGCTTTTTCACCATTTCAGGTGACTCACTTTACACTCTCCTGAGGAACAAGAGTGCCACCCATAAATAGAAGGGATGAAAACCTTGTACACAAAAGTCTTTACAGATACAACAACCACATACTGCTTGCCTCCTGTGTGCCTATTTGCATATGGGCAATGAAAAATCCAAGATTAATGATTCATAGACCCCTTCAAGGACCTTGATGTATTAATTACTTCACTTGGATGTAAAACTTTTGTTCAAACCCAGCCCCGGCCAAAAACCACAAAGAAAAAAACACTTTGTCAATATCTCTGATCAATTCCTAGCAATGGAATCTTGTCAATACCTTGTCATCTTGAAAATAAATATTAATATATTTTATATCATTAGGTATTAAATAGACAACTCTTTAATGCTCATCATTTAAAAAATAACAAATTAAACAACTGATCTCTTGTAGCATAAGTTAAGCAAACAAGCTAATCATTCACTTAGGTCAGGATAATGGCCTTCATTTCCATCCAAGTTCCTACAGAAGACATGATTTCATTCCTCTGTACAGTTGATTAGTCCTCCAAGGTATGTGCGTGTGTGTACATGTGTATGTGTACACTGCATTTGCTTTATCCACTCATCCGTTAATAATAACTTAGGTTGATTTCATATTTTTGCAATTGTGAATTGTGCTGTGATAAACACTCCAGTGTACATGTCTTTTCGATATAATGACTTCTTTTCCTATGGGTAGATAACCCATCATGAGATTGCTGGATCATATGGTAGGTCTATTTTTAGTTCTTTGAGGAATCCCTATACTGTTTTCCATAGAGGTTGTACTAGTTTACATTCCCACCAACAGTGTATAAGTGTTCACTTTCACCATATCTGTGCTAAATTCTATTGTTTTTTTTTACTTATTAATCATGGCCATTCTGATAAAGGTAAGGAGATTTCTCGTTGTGTTTTTTAGTTTACAGTTCCCTTACGATTAGTAATGTTGAGCACATTTTCATGTTTAGTCACCATTTATATATCTTCTTTTTGTTTATGTCTTTTGCCCATTTTGGAGGAGGGTATTTTTTTTTCTTGCTGATTTATTTGAGTTTTTTTATAGATTCTGGATATTAGTCCCTTGTCAGATGCTTTGGCCTACTTTTATTGCCTACTATTATCTTACACCTGCAATCATTGCAGTTATTCCCTTTTGGGCACAGCTGTGTACTTCCACCTCCAGGCCTTCTCAGTTCAACTCAGCTAGCAGCATGGGAAGTCAGCATGAAAATGGCTTTTGAACTGCTAATTCTTGTATTTAACTTTTTTCTTCTTTTTGTATCTAAAGCAAGTGAAAATGCAAGGACACATTTCTTTCCTTCTGCTTCTATTTAGTAAACAGTCTCTACTATTTTCCTAACACAAAGATTAGAACATGGGGATGAGTACTTACCCATTATAGGAAAGCAATTTGATGCATACTTGGAGGTCAGTTTAATAAGATGTATCAAAAACTTAAAAATATTTTTGCTCCTTTTCTAGAAATTCCATTTCTATGAATCAACTATAAGGAATCAATTAGGGATTTCAACAAAGTTTTATATGTGAAAACATCCATCAAATCCTTAACTAAAAGAGAAAATGAAAATAAATGATCTACAGTATAGTTAGACAAATCAGTTATGGGCTATCCATATGATGAATACTGTGGAGTCATTAGGGTAGATTTTGAAAAATATGAAATGCCATAGGGAAATAATTGTGATTTTATAGTTAAAGGGAAAACATAGATCAGTAATTATGAAATAAACAAAGCCAGCCCTATTCTTAGAGTGGTGGGAGTATGGAAGACAAGTTGCCAAGTGATACATTGTCTCTTTCAAACCTTATCCCAGTTCTGCAGTGCTTCTCTTATGAAAAGCAAAGTGCTGTGTAGGCAGCAACTTTCTGGGAAGATGAAGCTGGGAGATCAGGATCTAAAACCAGGCCTGGTCCATTCCTAAACCCAGGTTCTTGACAAATATACCTCTTCCTTTTCAAAGGGAAAGCAGTTCAGTTTGATGTTAACATGTGTGCATGAAAAGCAGTTCAGGTTGATGTTAACATGTGTCCCATCACCCTGCATAAGTAAAATTGTCAGTTATTCATTATATAAATTCTGTTTTTTATAGTTTAACTTTGCAGGGCCTCTGACATGGTAGCCCAGGGTATAACGTTCATCTCTGCTGTGGTCTGAGTGTGTCCCCCAGAGTTCAATGTTGGAAACTTAGTCCCCAATGCAACAGTGTTGTGAGGTGAAGTCTAACACAGTTAATGTCACAATGAAAAGGGTTTGCAGGAGCGGTTTGACCTTCTCTTGCCCTTCCAACTTCCACCATGCCAGGACACAGCAAGAAGGCCTTCACCAGATACTGGAGCCTTGATCGTGGATTTCTAGCCTCCGGAATTGTAAAAAGTACATTTTTCTTCTTTGCAAATTACCTAGTCTGTGTTATTCTGTTAAAGCAGCGCAGAATAGACTAAGGCAGTCTCTAAGGCAGAGACGTAGTCTGCAGATTCCCTAAACTTGCTGGGCAAGAGAACTCCAGATTCCCAGAGGAGGAACAGACACTGCAGGGTGGGACATAACTGAGAAGTGCTGGACTACACAGTGCTACCCTCCCTAGGACACAAGAACAGCGCCGGACTACACCGTGCTACCCCACCTAGGACACAAGGATAGCGCTGGAGTGGGAAGTGCCACCCTCCCTAGGACACAAGATAGCGCTGGACTCTGCCATGCTACCCTCCCTAGGACACAAGATAGCGCTTGACTAGCCGTGCTACCCCACCGAGGGCACAAGAATAGCATATACAGAAAAACGAGTAGTGAAAGGCTATATTGAAGGGTTTATAATTTTATATCCAGGTGGTAGGATTACAGTGTTTTCATTATTATGCTTGTTTATATTATCTAAAATCTTTGTAAGTTGAGATTAAAAACTAACTTTTAAAAAGCAAAAAGAAAATCCATTTCCTTGATTTTTTTTTTTTTTTGTTTACATGACTTCATCTGTAACCTCTATACCGAAGATTTGTAGCTCTGCACTTCTAGCTGAGTGCTTACCCTCCGTGGTCCCCAAGCCCCAGGCCGAGGCCCAGTGCTGGTCAGCAACGGCCTGCTGGGACCCGGGCACGCAGCAGGTGGCCAGCGAGCGCAGGAGAAGTCCTGTTACCGGCTGCTCCGTGCCGCTGGCATCGCTGCCTGGCCCTGCGTCCTGGGACTCCCACGGGAGCGCTGCCCGGCTGTAGACTGCATTGCGAGGGGTCGAGCTGCGCACTCTGGAGAGAATCTAAGGTGGAGAGCAAAGCCCTGGAATCACCCCGCCGCCCCAGGGCAGTGGAAGAATTGTCTTTCGGGAAACTGGTCTCTTGAGCCAAAAAGGTTGGGGGCTGCTACTTACCTGTCCCCAGATTGTATGTGCAACTATTCAGAACCTGCCTGCCGTGCTGCCGGAAACCCAGTAAGATGCCTGCCCCTGGGCCTCCCTTCTCCTCTTCCCTGCTCCTCCCCATGGGGCTTTTATTTCAGGAGCAGCATTCTTAAAAGCTTCCCGAAGAACTTGATCAGGATTTCCATGTGGAGCTGCTGCTTCCTCTAGTCTTAGTCTATTATCATGCTCAGCTGATTCTCTGTCCAAAGTTCTTTGGGAAACCTTTCCTGTCTCCATCCAGTCATAACAACCCTGGTCCATCTTGAGACTGTTGGGCATGTATTGTGAAGTCCGGTTCCATTCCGCTCTCTCCTGCTCCGGAGCCTCCGGAGCTCCTGCCCTCACACCATCTTGGTTGGTTTCCTGCAGGATCCGACAGTTTTTTCTGCTCCAGTTAAGCCAGTCCTCTCAACTATCTTTAACACTCTTTAATTCGTTATGTGGACAAAATCCCCAAACCGGAGATGCTGGTGTGGATGTGCAGAAAAGGGAACACTTCTACATTGCAGGTGGGAATGCAAACGAATACGTTCCTTTTGGAAAGACATTTGGAGAAGACTCAGAGATGTAAAAATAGACCTGCCATTTGATCCTATAATTCCTTTACTTGGTATATACCCAGAAGACCAAAAATCACATTATAACAAAGATATCTGTACCAGATTGTTTATTGCAGCCCAATTCATAATTGCTAAATCATGGAAGAAGCCCAAGTGCCCATCAATCCATGAATGGATTAATAAACTGTGGTACATGTATACCATGGAATACTATGCAGCCTTAAAGAAAGATGATGACTTTACCTCTTTCATATTTACAAGGATGGAGCTGGAACACATTCTTCTTAGCAAAGTATCTCAAGAATGGAAGAAAAAGTATCCAATGTATACAGCCCTACTATGAAGCTAATTTATAGCTTTTATATGTAGGCTATAACCCAATTATAGCAGAAGAATATGAGGAAAGGGGTAAGGGAGGGAAGGGGGAGGAGGAGGATGGGTGGAGAGAGGGTAAACGGTGGGATCACACTTATGGTGCATCTTAGAAGGGACAGGTGAAACCTACTAAATGCAGAACACAAATGTTTTCACATAAATAAGAAAATCTCATGAAGGTTATGTCGAACGGTTGGATGAAAATATTTCAGATTGTATATGAAGCCTGCACACTGTATCCCATGATTGCACTAATGTACACAGCTATGATTTAATAAACAACAACAAAAAAAGAATCTTTAGTTCCATAATTTAAAATTTTTTAATTAGTTCCTTCTTCTTAGTATCAGGCCTTTATTTGTGTAGTTTTCTCCGTATACCTTTGCCTTTCTCAATTCTCCAGCTGAGGTGTGCAATGAGCCCTCCTCCCACTGCTACGACCAAGTGTCATGTTTGTTGACAATTGTTCTTTACTAGGCCTATATAATCTGCTTAGAAAGACCTGACCCATATCATTTATAATCCAAAGTGCTCAGAGCAGGTTATAACCGGAGAAACCCAGGGCAACAATGGAAGTAATTTCAAAACTTGAGTTATTTGATTTGTATTTGTCCGACATTGCAATGAGTGTTCCCACCACCATAAATGTTACCTTTCTACCAATTTCCCTTCTTGTATCTACTTTCTCTGTTAGTCTTTCACCCCCAAATTATCCTTCAAAACTCCATTTTTTACTTTAGTTACTAAAATGAGCTATTCAGTGAAATACAGGGGCTGGATGATGACAAATTAAAAATAGAGTAGGGAAGGGGAAGGCTGAGAGAAGTGACTGAGATAGTTAACATCATGGAGGAGCTTAGTAGTTTATTAATCTGTTTGCTTACTTATTTATACCTGTACACTGTTTTAGAACTTTTTAGCTTTTAGCAATATTCCATAAATAAAGATAATTAAAAAATAGATGATAACAGGAAAAAAGAGCAAAGCAAAAGACATGAAATTAAGACTTAAAGTAAGAATTAAGGCTGGGCATAGTAGCCTACAGTTATAATGCTAGAATCCTGGGAGGCCAAGGTGGGAGGTTACTGGAGGCCAAGTGTTTGAGAATTGCTTGAGCTCAGAAGTTTGAAGTTACAGTGAGCTGTGATTATGCCACTGTGCTCTAGCCTGGGAGACACAAGGAGACCTGGCGGCACTTGTGGCTCAAAGGAGTAGGGTGCCAGCCCCAGACACCGGAGGTGGCAGTTTCAGACCTGGCTCTGGCCAAAAACTGCAAAAAAAAAAAAAAAAAAAGTAAGAAAGAAAGTATATCAATGCATAAGTCCTGAATTCTTCATGTTCTCCTAGAACCCTGGGAATAGAATTTTGGATTTATTTTAGGGCAAATAATTGTATTCCCAAAGCAGTAAGTAAAATGTGTTGTATTCACTGTCCCTAGCAGTGGCACTGGCTAAAATGTGAGTTGACTTGGAAAGGGGAATCAGTTTTATACTAGATTAAATAAGGATTATGGAGATACAGTACTAATCTCAATGTTACTCCGGTGGCACCACACAAAGCTTTCATAAGTGTTCAACAATGAAATCTATCTTGGTCAATTATAGTATATTGCATTATAATGCTTTTTATAATTTTCTAAACTTTCATTTTTAAATGGTTTTAAAATGTTTTCTGCCCTTTATGAACAAACATATGGATTTTAAAGTATTTCCAAATATTTCGCAGATCTTTCTCAGCTGAGTAAGTCATAATCAGACCATTAATCCAAGCAGCATAATCAGTGTGAGTAAACAGTTCATTCAGTTCAACCACTCATTTTCTTTTGTGATGATATTTTGATTCATGGCCAGTCCATCTTCAGCTATTGATATTTCATTCTACTATGCTGTTGGTTTTACTACGCTTTTCCTCAATATAATCCTGCTTTGGATTTATACTGAATATTTGAGCCTCTTATATGCTGAGTCTTTTATTCAGTTCAGCAAGACGTATTCATTCATTCCTTTAATAAATGCATTTATAAAACTTTCTCCATGTAAGGCGTCATGCTAGATGCTAATGGTGAGGGAAAGGATAGGCATTTGGGACAAGCCCTTCTCCTACTGTCACCTGTTGGTGAGGAACACAGCTAAGACTGACAGCCACACTAATGCCCTTGTCCCCTTCCCCCCTCTTGCAGTGGACTCCTGATTTCCTCCAGAGATAGTCACCTGCTTTCCCACTGTCTTTCCTGTTGCTGCTTCTCTGTTTTCTCTGCAGGTTCATCTACTTCCTCCTGGCCATTAAATATTGAACATCTTTAGAGTTTTCTATCCTATAACCATGGTTCAGGTGATATTATCTTTCTATGGCTTCTGATACTCTCCTCTCCTAAAACTAGACCCATGTATGGGTGAGTGCCAACCATACATGAATGTCTTCTTGGGGGTTATATTTGGAGATCACAATGACACCCCAAACTCAACATGAGCAAAACTGAACTTAGGCTATTCCCCTTAAATTGATACTCTCCTGTCATTTCCTGTCTCAGCTAACAGCACATCCAACCAGCTGTGCAACCCAGAGCCTTAGGAGACAATATGGACACTTGCTTTTCTCTCCCACATATCTGATCCATTACTAACTCTGATTAATTTTAACTTCTAATAGCCACTATCCATAGTACCATTTTCACCTTAGTCCAAAGCACTGTCATCTCTCTCCTAACTAGTGCAGTGACTCCCTAGCATTCTTTTCATGTATATACTGATTTTCATTTCCAATATTCTCCAAACCATAGCCAGTGTTTTCTCAACCCAAACCTATTTCCAAAACTCAGATTTTATCATGTCATACTTATGGCTTAAAAACCTTTCATGAATCCCCCTGTATCCTTAAACATGTACAAAAAGCAGCAGCACCTATCAGATCCACATAGGTAAGGCTCTTACCCACTTCTTCAACCTCTTCTGATACCACTGACTTGTGAACTCTGCTTACTGTGCCACTTTCTTGCTATGCCCCTTTCTGGCACAAGAACTTCACACATGCTTTTCCCTTTCTCTGGAATATCCCCACCCTTCAGACAGGTAATGCAACTAATCTTCATATCTCAGCTCAAATGTGACTTCTGCAGAGAAGCCTTTCATCAACCCGAAAGACTAGTTCACCTCTTTTTCTATGGCTTCTACTAGCATTTTTTGCACTTTTCTTCATTGATTTTTCACTGTTGTAATTTTATCTTTATTTATGTGATCATCTGAACTATATATGCATCCTCTGCACAATTCCATAAGAATAAAGATGTCTTTTTTGCTCCCTGTTGTGACTCCATGGTCTAGTGCATAGAAGTTAGCTAATAAATATTAGTTGAATGAATGAATGAAAAGACACTGAACTCAGAGCAGTCCTGAGTCAGGTAAGTGCCATTAACAGTACACATATTTGATCTGGGTAGGAAAGCTGGAGCATGGGCAGTGCAATCTTGATGGGGAGGTCACTTCTAGTATCCTTAGGAGGGAACATTTGGAGAGGCAAACAAAAGGACTTTTGATTTCCCAGCTGCTGCTGCCAAGCTGTCCTGCTGGGTTGAGGAGGCTTTAGAGAGCGCATGCTCTGATGAGGTACCAAGCACTGACATATAGCCAATGTCCAGGGAAGAAGTGATGAAAGCTGTGTAACACCACGGCTCTTAAATGTCTGTTCCACAATGTGGATGGACAAGCAGCTGGGTCTTTGCAAACATCTTCAGAGGGAAAATCAGTGTCTACAGAGCAGTTATTGAAAGAAGTGAAAATGTTAGCTAAACTAGGTACTTAATATACTAGATATTTTAAAGTTCATATCGTTCCTTTTCTATTGTGGTTTAAAAGTATTATATAACTAAGAATATAGAAATGAAGCCAGCAATTTGATCCTGGGGAAAAACTACAGGTTTGCACATTTGTTTGTACACTTTTTTAGTTTCAAGATCTTGGAAAGTTAGTGAGCCTATCCAAGCTTCAGTTTCCCAATGAAACAGTTTAATTGTGGTGAGGAAGTTGCAGCATAAATCCAATACAGCCTCAATGATCTTCTTGAAGACACCATACATGTGGTCTGCTTCCTCCTTCTTGAAACACCTGCTTCCCTTAACTTCTGAGAGATGGTGGTGGAGTCAGGAGGATTCAGTGAGCTCCCAGCATTCATCACATAAGTCCTTACTAAACAATCGTTCATAACAGCTGTGTTAGGAAAGAGCTATAGGTTTCAGAAAGTGGCAGACTTTAATCAATTACCTAAAATGTTAAAAAAAAAAAAACTGCAAGTGATTAAGTGGAAGGGTGCTTGAAGTGCTTTCTCACTGGGTCTCTGCACTTACCAGGAGTGTGAGACTAAGGGAAATCTGTCTGGAACTCCCTACAGCAGGGCGTTATCCGCCACATGGCGACTGCTAATGGTCGATGGCTCCACAGAGGTAACTTCTGCTCCTCAAAAGGAATGACTGAGTGATGGAGTGGGGTCCAGTGTCTCTGTGACCCAGGTGCTAGATTAGTACCACTTTGCAGAGAGTTTATAATTGATGGCTGAAATGTCGTATTATTTTAAAAATTAAAATTAGATTTCTATGTTTTTATAAATGAGATGTGCTAACCTATATAGCATTAAAGTGTGGATCCAAGGCCATGCATTTTGGGTTCTAATATGTTTAAGTGAGTTTTCGGAAATGAGATCATCCAAAGCGAAAAAGTTAAATTTGCTAAAATAGGGAAATAAGCAGAGGTCCTACTAAGTGAACACCTGCTCTCTAAATTGTGTGCCAGGTGGTATAAATATACCAACTTAGAAAAAAATGAGACTCTTTAAGAATGTCAATCTATAGTAGTGCTTTTAAAAGAATCTACAGAGATCTTTTAAAATCAATAAAATTTATATATGTGGGCAAGTGAACTCTGATTTCTGTTTATTAAATCATCTTTAATTATAAAGATCATAGAGACTTGGCTATATTCACTATAGGGATTAAAATATATGCAAATATTTTCAATCCTATTACTGTGTACCATTTATACACTTTGGTTAAAATGATGAAGAAAATATTTGGGGTCTTTTTTTTCCCCTTAACTCTTTTCTCAGGTACTCAAATTATCTTCCTTAGAGAATGATAACAAAATTTCTTTAAATATTTGTCTTTACTTCTTTTCTTAGAAAAAGTTTGAAGTTAAATAATGGTGAGCCAAGAGCAGTACGGTAATGAGGGGCTCCCTCTGCTCTGGTTTTCCCAGGTTACGGCATCTGCCTTCCTTTCCTTTCAGTTATATCCTTCCCTTTGTTCTGTAACTTATGGTGTCTAGTATAAATTTGGCCCAGGAATTCATGCCAGAAATCATCTGCTCGTAAATACCCGTCTGCCCAGATACCTTGAATAACATGGCTCCAATTTGGGAATCAGCCCTGAGACCACAACTTGATTTGTGGTCAAAAACATGGTATTCTCCATCAGGAGGCTGGGTAGAGCCAAATGCCCTCTGTGCTGGCAGGTACGGCTTCCCCATCAAGTGGTCAGTTGGGGTTAATGGGACAAAGACTTGGAGTGAAGGAATAAGCAAACCTGTTCACACGCATGAGCTGTACTGGGCTACTCTCTCAGTGTTCTTGGGAGTGAGGATGAAGTGAGACAAACACTAAGAGCCTTCTCGTATGTCCTACTTTTGGATTTCTCTAAGAAGCAGACCCCGAAAGTAATTTATTTTCTAGGTGATGCAAACATTGGAAGGGAATGGGTGGGTGAGAAAAAGAGAGGAGGTCGACGGATAAAGATTTAAGCCCAGCTACTACAGAGGTGCCTGGGGCTGAAACCTCTGGGGGAATTCTGAAAACCACTGTGAAGATGCCTTTCAGAATTATCCCATCAAAGGAGCACAGGTGCTGAGGTATCCCAACTCGCTCCAGTCCAGCATTTATTGAGAGGGGCTTTGGGGATATTAATTCCTGCTCCTTAAAGCCTGTCTTGCTAAAAGGTAGAGGAATGCAGTCACTAACAGACGTAAATAAGACGAGAGTGAGCTGCGAGGTCAGGACAGGACAATGTGTGTCCTTGATGACATCTATGTGGACGAGATCGGCTCACTCCCCATGTGAAGTTCCCCAAGTTCTAAGGTGAAAGCTGGTCATGATTTGTTTAGTCTTTTGAAGTTTAATCAGAGTAGCATTAGTGGTCAGGCCAGCACACTCTTTGCTGCGGTCACTACTGGTCTGGAAGTGATATTCATCAGGACCTTCCACCGTCCTCCCCTCATCATTGGCCATCGTGTCTGCTGTTGCGTCCTCCCCTCGTCATTGGCCATTGTGTCTGCTGACCATCACTCAAGATATCGACCCCCTGGATTCCATTCCCTGATCAGACTGGGGTTGGTGCAGTGTCTTGTGTGTAGTTTATCAGTCATGAAAGCATCCAGAGGTGAAGCCTTGGTGAAAGCCTGGCATTAAAGATCACCCTGCTGCTCACGCCTGTGATCTCAGCACTTTGGGAGGCCAGTGTGGGAGGATCACCTGAAGCCAGGAATTTGAGACCAGCCTGGGCAGCACAGCAAGACTCCATCTGTATAAAAAAATTAAAAAGCCTAGGCAGGTATGGTGGCACATACCTGTAGTCCAAGCTTCTGAGAAAGCTGAGGCAGGAGGATCACTTGAGCCTAGGAGTTTGAGGCTGCAATGAGCTATGATCACACCACTGCCTGCCAGCCTTGGTGTTAGAAAAAGACACTCTCTCAAAAAAAAGATCATCCTCCCCACTCTACTTATGCAGCAACAACTTGAGGGCCTCCTGAGTATGAGGGTCAGTCATCCTTCCCAGTGACTCCTTTCTCTGCCTGACAGACTGCTGGCATGGGAGTCAAAATGGCCAGATGGCAGCGGTAACTCTGGGTTCAGGGGAGTCTAAATGGTGCACGGTGGAGGTGCACACACCACACACCACCCTAATACAGAAGCCAGGCCCGCTCCTCTCACAGAGCTTGTAGTCATGGGGATGGAAAGCTTTGGTGGAAAGGCCCCTTTTACCTTGGACAATGATTTTATAAGAATAAATTTTTTAGTTCATAAACCAGTAAGTGATTGAGTCCCATTACAACCTGGATTTGAGAAATTCTTTAGGCCAATTTGTATCCTGGAAACACAACATTTATTTGAGGTTAAGCCTGATGCAACCTGGCCGTAAGTTCATCCTGCTCCCTCATGCAATGCTTACGAGTTCTGTGGGATTTATGAAGTTTTAGTCTCTCTTTGTATTATAGTGGGATTCAACGTGTACACATTTGCTACATATATATATGTGTGTATATATGTATAAAATCCCCCTCTCTGTCATTTTTTGTGAGGCTAATCTTACGTTCACAGCTCCACCAGCTCAGAGGATGAGGGAACATATGCTTCTCCATCTGCCCTGCGCAAACTCCCCCATGCATTTATTCCTCAGAACTTGGTGATTGAGGAATGTTTGCACTATTTTATTTTTCCTCTTAGTACATTCTACTGTACATTTGAAAATCTGTGATAAGTTGAAAGATCCAAGAATTAAGGTACATGTCAACAAACAGCTCTCCATCTGGTGAATGAGAAATTTATTTATACCCAGGTACTCAGAGTGGTATAAATAACATCCAACTTATTTTATTATGTGACTGAAGGACTGAGCAAAAACACTAACCTCTTCTAATACTTTCTCCACACTGCAACCAGATTGGGAAACTTCTCTGCCTTAAACTCACCCAGAGGTCTGTACTCATCCCCGGGGGACAGTGAGGCCCTATGCGAGGGCTCCTGTCTTCTTCTTCAGTCTATTGTTCAAAGATCCCTCTTTCTTCCTGTATCCAACCAAACTGGATCTTTCAGTTCGTTAAATGGTTCCTTAAATCAGCACTCAAATCAAGCACAATATATAGGTAGGAAATGTTCAAAAACCAAGCCAATTTTGAAACAGAATTTGTTACCAACTAGCTACTTCTTATATACTGAACCCCCCAAGGGAGTCACTAAAAGCCGGCATTTGGGGTTCAGGATGGAGCGGGGCCGCTCCCTGTGCATCTGCTTTAGATTTCAGTCCCAAGGGCTCACCCGTGGGCTGTTCCCTTGGTGCCAGACTTGGAACTACTGAAAAAGTCTGACCGATCTGGGAAAGTGATTCCAAACTCCTGGGCTGCCCAGGAGTGGTAGACGGGCTTCCTTTAACTCGGAGCCGAGTAACATCCCTCTTCTCTTCTCACCAGCCCTGCAGGCAGGAGATTCCCTAACTCACACTGCTTCACATATTGCTCCATGAGTTACTCCACTTTAGAATTTCACGTGCAAAGCCCAAGTGGGTCCAAAGGCCAACCACAAGCTGAATAAGTCTGTGCATCATGAAGTTAGGAGGTGTTCCAGACACTGAGCCGAGCCAAACTTCAAGACGTCTTCATTTGATACCTTTGAATCCTCTTTTACTTAAAAGAGGATTCAATGTTTTGGAAAAATATTGTTTTTTTTTTTTTTGTTTTTTTTTGTTTGTTTTTAAAGAGTTTTCCTATCCATTTATGAGCCGACAAGTCAATCACTTAACATTTATAGGGCCTTAAAATGTGCTTAGTTTACCAGTGGATGTTTTGGGGGGATATAAAATAAGTGTCCTCAAGAGGCTTAAATCTGGGTGGAGAGATAAAACTTTAACTGATGAAAAAATAAAGTGCTAAAGTGTGTTCACTTGCCTTAAATGCTTTAATTCAGAATGAGAGTGAAGACTTCACAGAGAAAATGAAACTTTTGCTGCTGATTAAAGGTTGAGTAGGATTAAGGTGAAGGTAAAAGGTTATAGAAGTTCATTGCACGAGTGGTGTGCTGTCAGCTCTGGCTGCTATAACAGGTACACACAGATTGGGCAGCTTAACCAGCAAACACTTGGCCGTAGGTCCAAGATGAGGGCACTGGCACAACTGTTCTGCAGAGGGCCTTCATCCAGCTTGCCCACCACCAACTTTTTATCCTCATGGCAGAAAGCAGTCAGGCCAGCTCTCTGGCCTGGCCTTATAAAGACCTACTCCCACCTCATGAACCAATTACCTCCAAAAGTCCTCATCTCCGGATACCACCACATTGGGATTAGGGTTTCAACAACAGCATTTTAAGGAGATACAAACGTTTTTATTGTAGGGGGACCTGGACAGCACAAAGGCACAGAAAGATGGCGCCACCTGCTCCTATCCCCCCACCACCTGAACTTTCGAAAGCACTGCCGACAGCATTGGCTCTCCAGCCTCAGCATGCCTCTGAGTCTTCTAGAGAGGGCTTCTTAAAACACACATTTCTGGAGCCCACTCCAGAATTCCTGATGGGATGAGGTTGGCTGGAGAATTCACATTTTTACCAACTGCTGATCTGGGGCCATGCTTTGAAAACCACTGGTCTAGCCTGTGGTGGCCTCTGGGTGGCTCTCCACTCAATGGATTGTGTCTGCTAATGACAGTGCTGCAAATTATCCCTCTGGTTCATGCCCTTTGCTGTGCATTGCTGTCCCCTTGGAAGCATCCTATCCTCTCATTCACACCACTCCATTGCCCAGTCACACTTTCTCTGCCCAACGCCACCCTCATGCCACATCCTATGGCCACCACCAGATTGAGTTTGACCTTTTCCTGCCTTTTATTATTGTTGTTCTTGTAAATTGCTTTTTCTCATGTCATGACCTTTAGTGGATGTAAATTCTGAGATTTTAGAAGGAAAAGGTGGGATTGTTATCAGTTTTCAATTCCTGCTTAACTTTCTGATCTTCTGCTGAGTCATTGGTGAATGACAGGGACATACAGGACCTGATTTCAATTTTCTGTTCAACACTGGTGGTAATTTTGCAAGTAGAATCGTATTTGCGTTGGAATTATTTCTCTTTGATGAACTGATTACTCATGTAGGTAGCAGTGGTTCTGGTAATTGCATGTTGATTTAAGGCTTTACATACTAAAAATTAGATTACAGTTGACCCTTGACAGAAGCTTTGAATTCCTTTCATTTTATCAGCAATCACAGCACATAAACAAATTACAAAGTAGCCAGAACCCATCAGAACTTCTTTCTTTAATAATGGAAGGAGTTAATAGCACACAGTAGGTACTCATTATGTATCAGTAAATGAACAAATGAGTGCATTCAGAATAAATGCATGAATAATTTTTCTTTTCCCCATGAAATAAAACCAACAAAGTTCCGTGAACTATAGGCACAGCTATTTTGTATCAGTTTTAAATTTGGCAGGCTACCAAATGTTAATTTGTTTTTAGCTAGTTGAGATTAAATGTAATTCCTTCCCTGGGCAACCCTAAAGTAAGTAAGCATGAAAGCATTTTCAGAGTAATCTGGGAAGAATTGACATTTTCAGGAGTTAGCATTACATCTGTACTTTAAGGCTATTAGTTTCATAGATAAATTGACTTCATTACTCCATCTTTATCTTGCACTTTGAAAGGACTCCGTCAGCTGGAGGAATGAAAGCCCAGGGTCTGTTGAAACTGCTCTTATCCCAGCCAGGTTGTAATTGGAACCTTCTTCTGGAAACTCTACTGCATCGCGATGGTCTTTTACTGAGGATCTTGTTGAAGAGCTCAAGTGAGTATTTGCAAGTCCTTAAAAAACCTACTCATTGCTCTCATTAAATATAATTTTTTTTTTCCCCAGTATTGGCATTCAGGTGTATCAGTAGTCAGTGGGGCTAGCAGGAGGCGAAACATTTAATCACTTTCCCAACCACTTTGAAAGAATTTGCTCTCCAGGATTCTGAATGAGGGAAAACAATAATTTTATATGACACTGTTCTATCAGTCCTAACATTATATAGAACTGTATTTTTATGCATTGCTTGAAATGCCTAGGAGAATTATAGGAAGGTAGTTATATTTCTAAAGCATAAGTCTGAGTTAGACCAGGGAGATGAGGTAGAGAGAGAGGGGAGATTGCATTGGAACAACTCTATAACTTTGGTATGTGGAGAAGCATGCTTCTGCAACTTATAAAGAAGCAGGCTGTGTCTTACAACCATACCCACTGGGACGTGGTGAAGTAATCATGAGAAACTTATGAGTGGAAATTGAAGAGTAACAGAAGACCAGACTTCTCTTAGCCTTTCTTTTGTTCCCTGTAAATGCTATGGCAGAAAATGGTAAATAATGTTATGTCGGTGCAATATGTCTGATTGTGCTCCTGCTTTGTCTGTGAAGAGGCTTCGAACCATTTCCACCCACCCTGTACTCACTGACTTCTCCTATTCTGTGCCATGTGAAGCCAGATTCATCTTCTTTATTACTGGTTGTGCTGTAAGTTTCCCAAACTAAAATCTTTTTCTCTAGTTCCCCATCTCCTGTGGAAACAAAGTCAGCCCCTTCAGTCATTCACATACGGCCTCCGACTAGCATTCTCACCCTCTGCCCCTGTTGTCTTGCACATACATGGTCTTAGACATTGACCCAAAGCCCCAGCTGGTCTCCTCCACACCTGGCCTCATTGGTTTTTCTTGTAGCCCAGTATCTTTCAACCTTTTTTATCTCGTTGCACACTTGAACCTATAGTTAAACTTCCACGACACACTTAAATTATGCTGATCAAAAGGAGTAAAAAAAGAATATACTTACTGTGCTTTGAACTTCTTTTGAAAGTAATTAATGATCTTTTATGAATTTTTGTGGCTCACTTAAGATCTTCTCAGGCACTCAGTTGAAAGTCACTATTTTAGAGCATCATGGGCAACTCGGCCTCTTCCAGTCTGCAAAAGCCAGTTGATGTTCCGGATCTTTTAACACTTTGGCTCACACTAATCTCTTCTTCCCCTGAGTCTTGGCTACTTTATTTTGCCTCAGCATGTTCTGCCTTCTATTGTTATATTTGTGTGTGTCATCACGCCCTACCAGCCTTTTGGTGTACAATGAGAGGGCCGGAGTGTAGATTTTATATTCCTCCTCACACTAACACAGTGCTTTTTACATAAAGCATCCAGTAAATAATGCTCAGACAATAATTCTCAGTTACCACTTGTGAGATAAAAAAGCAGAGCTTCCCTTAAACCTTATAGTCCGAGTTTTTGGGCAAGGTGGTCGTTTGACATGGGTAATACCTGACATAGCTGGGGGAGTTACTCCAATAGAATTGGTGAAACTCAGGGGCATGGTCCTATCAAAAGGAGAGAATTTCTCTTATGGGACATGTAGAACATAGAACAGCCTGGAAAATCAACTGTGATAAAAACTTTAGAGTGTATTGATACAGCCACTAGGAACAGGAAGAGCAATGGTAGCTCTGAATATCTAACCATGCTTTCTCATAAATTTACTTACCACATTTACTTAAAAATAAGGTTCACCTTCTGATATGTATAATGCAGTTGTTTTTAAAAGACTTTGAGTTATCAAAGATACCATAGATATCACCTTTAGTTGTGGTTCCAGTGGAGTTCAGCAGGGTATTTACCCAATGGTCTAAATACCTGCCATTTCTTACAAAGGCTTCCAGGCTGTGTGGCTGTTCTGGCATTGCTTGTATTGAATTTTACTAATGACTTTGAATAGTGTAAGGATGAAGTATCAGAATTTACTAATCAATTGACTGACTTATTAAGCTCCAGTAGAATTCTTGTCATTTCGAGTTAGAAACAATATACTCATTGACTCTTAGTAATTATGCTAAGATGGGAATTATTTTGCATGTAAAATTAAAATTTGTAGTATTTTTCATAGATATTTTCTTTTCATTTGATTAATAGTCTCACAGTATTTCAGAACAACCCTTTTGGTAATTTAGAAGTTTGGTCACATTTTTAGGAAAACAAAATTTTAGAGTTAAATACCCTGATTTAGGTATTTCAAGCAACATAATTGTGAGCTTTTTATAAGAGAGTTTTTCTTTATAAATAGTGTATTTTTGGTCTAGTTAATAAACTTTAACTGTGATAAATTGGCTTACAAATAAAAATGCAAGCTATTAAGTACATATGTTTATTATTATGTATATTTTAAAACAAGGTTCTCTTCGTTCGGTAAACAATTATTGAATTCTATTAGGTACAAAGGTTTTCTTGATAAACAACTATTATGATTTAAATATCCTCTCCAAAACTCAAGTTGAAATTTAATTGCCATTGTAACAGTGTTTAGGGGTGGGACATATAGGAGGTGATTATGGCATTTATTCTGCCCCCATAAACGAATTAATGCTGTTATCACAGGAGTGGGTTAGTTACCACTTGAATAAGTTCCTAATAAAAAAGACAAGTTGGGCCCACTTCCTCGCTGTCTTGTGTGCTCACTTCTGCATTCCACCCTCCTGCCTCCCCAGATGCTGGCACTGTGCTCTTGGATTTTCCTCTCCAACTGTGAGCCAAATAAACTTCTGTTCTTGATAAAGTATGCAGTCTGTGGTATTGCATTATAAGTCAATAACCACATAATAAACAGATTAAAACACATGAAGTTTATTTCATAGTGAGAGTGATGGTTGTAGCTTTTGGCTTTGCAGAGTGAAAATGATTTATCAGAGTTTTTATTTTAAAAGAATCAGTAGCGCCTATAGGGACATGGCTCTCTTGTCATCTGAGATGCAACTGCACTGAGCATCAGAAAATAGCAAAACTCAATAAATGAATGGTAAAAATGTAGATGTTTCATAGGCTGCAAGCTTCTGGGAAGTAGAATCATAGTTTTGCCGCATCTTAGCAGGGTACTGGCGAAACTTATTAAAGGTAGAGTATTAATGTCTTTATATAGTGATCAAGGAAATGCCATGTGAATTCATTCTTAAATTTTTACTTCATTATACCTTGTCGTTTAAGAATTTTGATAGATTTTGAATCTAAGAAAATCCTCATAATTTTTTCTCTTTAGAAAACATAAATACAGATTTTATTCAAGTATGCATTTTCCACAAAGATGCCATACACTTATTACAATAGACTTCACACACCGTTTTGGTTGGTAATTAAGCCTGAATTTATTAACAATAGGATGGTGTCTACTTAGATATAGTTTAACTAGAAGAATCACTTAGGGCCATTAAGAGGTTTTTTGACAGCATTTTATCGAAGCGAACTAAATTATTAGAATTTGAATATTTTGAAAAATAGAATAATATATGTAGAAATAATAGGATCACAAGAACTTAGATTATTCACATCAGTTTTAAGTGTGGAAATTTTAAAGGGATAAAGACAAGATGGAAATGTTTTACGGTGATAAGCAGCTTGATGAGAGAATTTAGAACAGTGATGTGCTACTGATTTCTGAAGCCACTCATTTTTTTTAATAATTTTATTGAATCATAATTATGTACATTGGTGTAATCACAGGGCACGATTCATATACATTCAGAAATATTTTGATCATACTGTTACAGATATCCTTCATGGCATTTCTGCTGGAGGATCTTAATGGCCT